>APFE031027898.1:55579-78330 GCA_000404065.3 Pinus taeda | reverse complement strand
ATTCGCCAAAAAATTATATATAGATATTATATTATTGATAAAATCGCCTTCCATTTTTCCTATATACCATGGAGATTCGCCCATTTATTATACATAAATTTAGGGGGGGTTCTTAAAATTTTCCCTGCCAAGGAGTACCCATGTTGCATACTTTCGATGGACCCTGCTATATGAAAAATGAGAAATACATGAAAAAATGTGATTGCAATCAACATCCTGCCAAAGGGTTTAGTATTTTCCCATCTCCCTTCTTAGTTGCCTCAGGTTTTTCCTCTCATACCCTCCTTGGATTCTTTCCCCAAGCTAAGGTTATTTATCTCTAGAGATGGGAGCAACTGTCTTAAATTGCCTGGTAAGTGAAACTTTCACTTAGTGTCATTTCCTGTAAATTCCCTCCCTGGCCATAACCAATTTAAAATAAAAGCAAAAGAAATTTTAAATATTAAATTTCCCACAGTTCACTGAATTACTATAGTAAAAGTAAATTAATTATTTATTTGTCACTCGGGTGTTACAATATATATATTAGTTATCAAATTTTAATTTTGGTTGTTTAATATTGGTTTTTGATTATATATATGGATTTAGCACTTTGGAAAATTTATGAGATATTTAGATTGTAGACAGTTTACAATTCAAACTTGTGATTCTAAGAAATCCCAATGGATTCTAGACAATGTGAACCAGAAAATATATCGAAAAACCCTCTAAAAATTGGAACATATAAACTACAATTTTAATAATTATATTATATTATTAAAGAATAAATTTTTTATATTTTTTATATAAAATAATCGAATGAATTATAAACATAATTATATATTTCAATAAAATTAAAAAGTATTGCAGAATTCAAAATACTAGTTAAAATAAGGAGCCATTTATTCGCTTTTACTGCTTGACATTGCCACCATGAAACTTTTATTATGATAACTTATCATACTTATGTAACATTCCCTCCTAAAACAGAAAGCATCCCCTTAAATAAATTAATATTTGTACTTAATTTTATATACTTTAAATAAAATAAAATAAATTAACATATAAAAAAAAACATTCATAAAGTTAAACATTTATAAGATGATATAAAAATAAAGCATCTTTAATTTCAAAATTCATTTAATATTATAATATATATATATATAATATATAATATTTTTTTAATTTCTCTCATTTAGAATCTCTTTTCAATTTCCCAAGTTGATGTTATGATTACACTACAACATATGAAACACATATTTGGGTGAGAAAATAAAAAGAAAAACAATTAAATTTTTTATTATTGGTAAATGGTTTAAGTATTGATTTCTCACTTATACATGTTTAGGAGAGTAGCTTGTGAAGTTAAGATTCAAATTTGAATCAAACTAAAAATTTGATTTTTATTTAACTATTTGCATGGTATTTCTTATTATAATAAATGCAACAATAAAAAATATAATTACATCTTTCAAATAACAACCATATTTATAAAATTTTCACTATAAATCATCATCAAGGATAAATCTATTTTAGGTCAAGTATATTTAAAAAAAATTAACAACAATTACTCAATCATGTTAAATCAATACAAAATACATAGTATAAACTTTGTTGTTCGTCAACTAGGTACATATTTGACTCAGACAACTTTCAAATAATAAACAAATGGATCAAGAATAAATCTGGTCCTACTACTTTAGGTTAGTTCACACAACTTTTGTCATTGTACTTGTTATTCACTTATTATATTATTTCCTTTATTTGCCTTCAACTCATAGAAAGGAAAATTCACCGATAGTTTCGGTTAGTGTAAATTTTAATTGTGTTTCTCTTTTATAAAAGATTATTTATTTCATTAACTTTTAATAAAATAAGTAAATTGAGATATACAAATTATTTTAATGAGTAATTTTGTTATTTTAAAATATATTTTTATTTAAATATAAATTATATATATTTAATGTGTTAGCGCTAAGAGATAGTGTAATTGGCTGAGTTTTCGTTGCTAAGTATCTTGTAATTAGGAGGCCATGAGGTCAAATCTCCTTGATGCCCGATCTGAAATTGGATTTAGGTGATTTCTTCCTCTTTTTCAAAGTCAAATAAAACAAAACTTAGGACTATGGCAACGCTTTGCAAGGATAAAATGGGTCTTAAAAATAATAGGTTTATTCGATGTCTCTTCAAATCATGAATTGGTCTCCATATGTAGCTTAACATAATAAACATAACACACATAGTCCATGAAGGCATAAAGAAGAGCAAGACAAAGGTTTGTTGATGGAGTTCACCCTTCGTGAGCTACATTTTCAAGCCTGTCAATATGACTAGACCACTCATATATTCAGTATCAATGAAGTACATAAACAATTGTTGCAAGTAAACAAGTGATTATTACCCCTACAAGGTAATGTTCTCCTACAAAGAACTCTCACAATAGCAGCAACTCAAAACATCTCCTTCAAAGATGACATACTTCAATTGAAATGAGCTAAAAACATCATGTGCATACTTCAATTCCACATCGAAACATATAATCAAAACTTCATGATAAGAGAAGTCGAACTTGAGCTGAACCCTACTAGTTACAGTTGTTGTAGTAGCCTTATGGAATTGAGAATACCCCTACAAGGTCTTCTCCGTGCCCAAAAACTTCCCAAAACTGCTTCCAATCCCTGACTGATTCATACACCTTTAATTTGAAACTTGTAAATAGTCCTTATAGATGTGCTCAAATCAGAAAATAGAGGTTACCAATGGATTTGGAACATCTAAAAACCCTAAGCAATCTCTTTCTAAGCTCAATTTGGATAAATCCTCCAAAAGTTATCAGCCTCCAATCTCTCTCATGAACGTTTTATGATAACCATCCTACAATTCGACCTAAACCTAGCTTGACCACCCCAAATCCGGAACCAACGCGCAAACCTGACCTACAATCCAGCTTGATGGGCTAAATTGTTAGACAGATAACTTGTCCACTAACGCCCAGTTTCCAAAATTTGAGGTCATATGGGTGTCACGTACCCAGGGGCCAGGGCTAACCACCTGTCTCCGCTAGTCGGCCCCCCAACTAATTGCCACAGGTCACATTGGAGCCCGCGGAACTAGGGTCTTGGTGCTAAATGCGTGTGCCATTTCTTTAGGTTTGGTTGTTGGTCATGTGAGGCCATGTGGTCTAGGGCTGGCCCTTGCTCCGAGTGTTAAAGGTTGGCCCCTTCGCTACACTCCCGCCTGAGGTTACATGAGGGGTGTTGTGACCCGGGACTGCTCCCCTACGGGTTTTCCCCTATCTATCTCCTTGTTGGTGGCCATATATGCCCAATGTGGCCCTAGGCTGGCCCCCTCCGGTCTCCACCCACAGTTTTGCATTAAGGCTTTCATGTGGTTTCATGGTTTGGGCGCTAGGATTGTGGGTCAGGGCTAGGCCCTAGCCCTATGCTCCCTCCACCACAGTATTGTGTTGTGGAGTGTGGCCATGGGCTAGGGCTTACCCCTGGCCCCTTCCCCCATATGTGCGCCACATACAGCTTAAATATATGCCTGCCCCCATAGTTAACAAAGAACATTAGTGGCGTAGTGGTGGAGCATTGTGATGCCACCCCGGAGGTTACCCATTTGAATCCTACCAGGTCATTTTGACTCACAAACAAAAATTTTGCAATACATTTGGGAGGCCATGTGGCAGTCAGCCATTGGTCTATGTGACTCTCCACCATTGGACCACCTCAACGAACACACAACCAATCAAAACTCAAGAAAATTAAACCAACTTGGAGAGGCCAAGTGGTAGTCTACCATTTTCCAAAAATGTACAGTCACCCTATGCCTAGTAAGCATATAGACTGCAGACTAGGCATACCTGCAACCCAATTTTAAAATTTTGTGTGTTTGGGAAAACAATCAGAACATGATATCAGGAGCATAAGATGTTGGTTTTGAGTGAAACGAGTTGCGTTGGATTCATATGATTGATATCTATGCAATGTTGTAGGTTTAGATCTTTGGCGCACATTTTGATTTTTTAGCATAAATTTGATCACCTGATCACACCTCCCCACTAGGAACTTTTGGACTCCAAAAGTTTATTTACCTAATCAATATAAAGAGGTTGGAACTCAAAAATACCAAAAATCTGAATCCAAACTGCAAATTTTCAATTGGTGCCCTTCAAGGCCCAATTAAGGTGCTTCACTTATCATCCTCATGAAGACCTATTGTCCTATTAAGAATTGAGGCAACATTCTTATCGTTGTTGCAGGAACAAAATATCGATGAGTGGAATCTGAACATTCTCTTTAAGCTCATATTTGCACGATGCCAAAAACACTTCATCTTGAAATTTTGATAGTTGAAGACAAACTTGACTCCATCTTGGAAATTAGAAACAAAATAAATTTGCTTTAACGTCTTCAAGTTGAGCTTGTACATGAAAAATACAATGCTGCAAAATGTTCCATGATATGATTGATCTTGCCTACAATACATAGTCATATTATACAATCTTAGAAACAAAGATTTAATTCACACAAGTTTCAAATTGAATACTTGTATCAGTGAACATATGATAATTTGTAGACAACTTTGAACGACAATCTTGTACATTCACAAAATGCACTAAACATGTGGACTTATAACAAGTCAATACATAAATCAATAAAAAACATCTACTTGTTCAACATAGTGACAATAATGTTCACTTTACAAAAGTACCTAAACAGGTAATGACAACAAGTATTTACAAAAAAAATTCAAAACAACTTTACAATGAGTGTACCCAAACTTTTCCTATCTTAGGCTTATGGGATCTCTTCTTGTATCTTCTTGTCTTGAAGGTCGCTTAATATTGTGCAGATTCCTTTTTGCCACCTTGTGTTTTCCTTGCATTATGCAACATAATCTCTTTACCTTTCTTTGAATGAAGTTCTGAATGCAACTTCCAACATCGTTCAATGTCATGTCCATGCACTTTGCAATGAGCACAAAAAAGACTTCTTCTTGTTCGCTGACATATAAGTTCACTTTTGCAAAAGAAATTCATTATGCTTGATGCCAAAATTTTGGTTCACTTGTTTAACCATTAACATACATTGCTCACATACATCCATGAAATGGTTAGAAGGATCACAAAATTTACAAGGGTATTGATTCCACAAGTATTCAAAATTTCCATGCTTTGGAAAAAACTCTTGAGAGTTATACCTATATCTAGAGTTGCAACTTCAACGTTTGTCACAAGTTGGTGACAACTCATGCTCAAATGTTTGATGTACCTCAAGTCTTTTGGAGAATTCTCCAAAATCCCTTCGATTATATCCTAATCCCTGGTACTTTGGTCATTCCTCAACCATAATCGGATTGGTAATGCCTTGACCATTTTTGCCAATACATCCACCTTCACATCCCATATTGGAAAGAAAATTCATACCTATGCCCTTGGTATGTTGTTCAAATGCTGCAAAAGAGTTATTATGCATGAAAACAAAAGGAGTGGAATTTGAGATATTGATTACCTCTTTAAACTTGTCATGCATCCTTTTGGCTTTTGATGATGATGATGATGACCAACTTGTAGATGACTCTAGCCACCCACTCTTGTCCACTAGCTTATGGTGTGCTTCTTGAAGATGTTTGCAAAAAGCACATGCAAACATCTTCCACATATGGTCCAAAACCACTATTTGAACCATGACCACACATTGGCATCATCTTGGAGGTTTCCCTTGCTGGTGCAGGAGTAGAGCTCTCTACAACTTGCTCATCAAGAAATTGTTGCAAAATAAAATGCATGTCTCTTGGCTTTATATCCCTTACCAATAAAACAATAATAATAATGTTGACCATTATATTTTATATTGTTGCCAAAAAAACCATTAACAATAAAATCCTTTCGTCATTCTTATAAATTATCCAAATTTAGAGACATATTTTATATAAATTAAATATTTTTCAAAAAAACCATTACCAATAAAAATCCTTTCTTCGTTCTTATAAATTATCCAAATTTAGAGACATCTTTTATATAAATTAAAAGAATATTAAAACAACAAAATTCAGGGTATGTATAGACAACCAATTCAAATTGCACATTGTATGTGAATGTGTGAGATGCATTAGACGGAGGTTGTCGGGTATGGTGAATATTTCTTTTTAGTCGCAATGAATCCGTGATTTGTTATTGATAGAGTAATTTGGACATTGCCAAAATTATACTATGTTACACATTACCAAATTCATTAAATTTTGTATAAGGTTATTTGCTTTTCCTTGGGTTATGAATTGTTTGTAATTCTAAGAAGAGGGACATGATGAGAAAGTGGGGATGTTATGTTTCTAACTATTACATGCTAAAAAGGAATGAAGTTTGTTTACAGATAAAAATCATTCATTTTCATTATTATTTATAATGTATAACTCCTTTTTACAAATGAGTGTGGAGAAAAATCATTTTCATTATTATTATCCTTATCATGCAGGGTATAACACATTCGGTAATGCGATGAACGATGAATTATTTTATAGTTGACCAAAAATTAAACAAGGAATTCACAAAGTTCACATTACAAATAAAAATAATTTATTTTTTAGAATATTTTAATTCTATTTTTTTTAGTTTTGATTGGTTCCGTGAACCTAAGTCTTATTATGCAATCATTTTGTGTCGCCCACAAATTCATTTGCATTGCTTCCAGTACTGACACAAATACACTAGTGGTACCAGCGTGTGTGCTCTATAGGTATCCACATAAGTGTCCTCTATAACCCTATCTACCATTAGTGCCCCAAAATATAGAGAATTCACAGCGAAAAAATAAATTTGAAGGCCTTTCATAATGATTCCCTCAAAGTCTAGACCCCTAGCCACCCCCGATCGAAAATGAGGAATTGAGGGTATGGTACTTAAGAGGAGAGTGACGTCCTAGAGTAGCTGACCTATTGGCGTTAACCAGCTAGGACTGAACATGTGTGCTACTTCTTATTCACTCTCTCGTGGATTGTCAAGCTCATGTATGATTCAGATTCAAACATCCAAAGCATGTACTCCTAATCAGGGTTCTAATTTGACGGGAAAAATGTCTGTCATAAGGCATTTTTCCAGTTAAATACGTTTAAAAAAAAATTGTAACCTTCTCAGTGATGTGCTTTTAAGTTTAGAAAACATATTTTTTACAGTTCATATTTATTTGAAAATGTTATTAATATTTGCTAAAGGACAAGTTCTATCTGTGCTAGCATTCATAACCTCTAGCTAAAAGGACAGGTTCCCTATGCGCTGACATTCATAAACAGATAAAGGGCAAGTTCTATCTGAGCTGCAGCATGTGGACATCATGTGAGGTTGATTACTCTTATATCCCTATAATACTAGTGTATCCCCATTATTTTTATTTTTGTGCCCATGTAGCCCCCCGTATTTTTATTGTTGTGCCCCATAGAAGCTCATTATTGTTATCGTTGTGCCCTTACATTATTATTGTTATGTAGGCTCTGATTATATTGTGACCCCTTAGACTCCTATATATGCAAAGGAGGTTTTGTCATTTGTATCATCTAAGAATTGTTCATTTATGTAATGTAATGGAGGTTTCCTCCTCGAGGAGGATAATTTTTAAGTCATTGATCTATCTATTTGTGACCTAGTTGCATAACATTTGGTATCAAAAATTTGGATTCTAGGGTTTCTCTGCTTCAAATAGGTCATAGTAGAATTTTCGATAGAAGGTTTTTTGTACAAAGCTTCAAAAACTAAAATTTCAACCACATGGAACCAAAATATTGATGAACTTCGTGTACGAATTTTAGATCTTGTCACGCTAAATTTTCAGAGATATGATCTGAGGAAGTAAGGGTTTTCGCAGGCGTGAGTATTCCATCTCAAATAGGTGACCTCGGGAAAATCATCATAACTTTCTCTCTGAGCATTATATTTGAATTTTGTAAAAAGTGACGAAAATATGACCAATTATAGTTTTTTAGGTATCATTTTCAGCGTCGAAGGTCGAAACAATGACATGTGGCACTCCGTACGAATTCGCTCTACTGACCCATCCTATAATCAGGTCAACTTGGGAGATTGGACATAACACTTTTTTGAAGAATCCAATCTTGATATGACTTGTTGGGTTGGAAATAAGACTCAAAGGGCTACTACAGGATGGAATTTCAGATCTTAAAAATTCACAATTACAGAGATACACCAACTGCAGTATCGAGCTCCTAAAAAGAAAAAAAAGTGTGTATTTAAAAAAACAAATTGCATAAATCTTGTTTGAATCAATTTGAAGTGATTCAAGGGGAATTTTGAAGCATAGATATCATTGTTTGATTCCAAAATTCCTCAAAGCACACTTATTAAGCAACCATAAATATCTTTTATGAAGCATGAAGAAGAGGAAAAAATGAATCATGATATATCAAATTTATGAGACCAAGTGCAACGAATTTCGCTCTTGTAAAAAGTAACAAAAAATGAATTAGAAGCCATGATGAAGAAACATCAAAAGAGGAGGATATACACCAGGAACCAACCCTAGATAAAGAAGGACTGAATGTGACCATATATTGTAATGCATTGGCAGGAATTACCACTCCTCAAACTCTCAAGATAGAAGGATATATCAAGAAGAAAAAGGTAATAATGTTGATTTATTTGGCTAGTACCCATAATTTTATTCATTGTAATATAGCTAAGGAATTGAATTGCTTCCTATATCCAGCATCAGAGTGTTAAGTGATGGTTGCAAATGGAGGAACTATAAATTTCTCTAGAAAGTGCCATAATATTAAGCTAACCATGGGGGAGTATGTATTGAATAGTCCGATGCTTTCCATTCCAATTGGTGGTGTTGATGTTGTACTAGGAGTCCAATGGTTACAATTTTTGGATACAACAACTTTCAATTTTCAAGAACTTTTCTTGAAAGTTTTTTGGGAAGAAAAGGAAATTGAATTAAGGGGTATCGCAAGGAAACCAGGGAAGATAATAATCTCTAATGGCATGACAAATCTTTTGAAGAAAGAAAAGCGAGGCGTAATTACACAATTATGGTCACTAGGGGTTCAAACATCGAAATCATATATATCTCCATATCTCCAAAAAGTCTTGGACAATCATTCCAAGGTGTTTGAGACTCTCAAAGGCCTCCCAACTATTCGTGATCATGATCATGCAATTCACTTGATTCTAGGAATTGTTCCTCCAAACATCACACCTTACAGATATCCTTATGCCAAAGGAGTGAAATATAATGTATGGTTGCAGGAATGCTAGAGGCTGGTATAATTCAACCAAGTCAAAGTTATTTATTTGCTCCAGTAGTATTGCCACACAAGAAGAATGGATCATGACATATGTGTCCAGATTGTAGGGAGGTCAACAAACTCACTATTAAAGATAAATTTCCCATTCCTATCATTGATGAATTGTTGGATGAATTACATGGAGGAATTTACTTCACCAAGCTGGATCTTCATTTAGGATATCATCAAATTAGAATGAAGACTGAAGACATTCTAAAATAGCATTCAGAACTCATGAAGGTCATTATGAATTTTTGGTTATGCCTTTTGGCCTTATTAATGCACCTTCCACATTTCAAGGTTTGATGAATTCCATTTTCAAAACCTTCCTTAGAAAATTTGTGTTAGTATTTTTTGATGATATACTAATTTACAACAAGTCTTGGAAGGATCATGTTCAACATGTTGACAGGGTGTTCAAACTATTGGCAAAGAAAGAATTATATGAAAAAACCTCCAAATGTTTCTTTGGAGTATAGGAGGTGGAATATTTGGGTCATATTGTATCTCATGAGGGTGTTAAGGTAGAACTTAACAAGAGATCTGAAAAAAAAAAAAATTAAAATAATGTTTGAAGAGTATTCTTAGAATGTTGGAGCTAGAGAATCAATCATGGGGATTGCACACAGAGTTGGCAAAAACATAATTTGCATATGATGGAGTAATTAATCAACTGAATAAGATCAAAGAAGATATGGATAAATTATCTATTGATTCATACCAGATCCAAGAAGAGAAAGAGGCATTGGAGGAAAATTTGTTGTTACAATTATCTAGAAATAAAGCAATTACAGAAGAGTTACTGATTGTTAAATATTTTTTTTAAGAAATGAAGGATTCTGAATCCAAAAGTGAACATCAAATTGCTAATTTACATAATCAGTTGGAAAAATTTCATCAAATTTTTAATTACAAAGTCAACTCTTAGCCATGGCGAAGGAGAAAACTAGCCAGTTAGCTAGTTCACACAATCAACTTTCAACCCACTTTGGTGCAGAATCGAATGAAACAACAGGTAGATCAACATCGCAGTGAAAAAAGTTTTGATGTAGGTGATTGTGTATTTTTATGGCTACATCTCAAGAAAGCTATTTATGAGAAGGAAATGTTGACAATACTACACGTACTTAAGAAATGGTGACCTTACCTAATGGGAAGACACTTCAAGGTAAAAATGGATCATGATAGTCTTAAATACTTTTTAGAAAATTATTATCTTAGAAGAACAAAAAAATGGGTCATAAATATGTTGGGTTATGACTTTGACATCATCTACAGAAAAGGGAAGAAAATTTTTGTTGGAGATGCACTCTCAAGAAAGGATAAGGATGTGGAAGCATTGTTTTGTGCTATTTCTATTATCCAACCAGATTGGATAAACGAAGCGAGGGATGAATGGGAGAAGGACGAAGAAGTATGGCCACTCATTCAAATGTTGCAGAAGATCCCAATTCAAACAATATAGCCAAAACTTGAAGAGGAAGGAAAAATCATATTGGAACCTAGAGAAGTCACAGAAACAAGAACCCGACAGCTACGAAATTGATCAATTTCATTGTATCTCATCAAGTGGAAGAACTTACCCATTGAAGATTCCACATGGGAGGACAAGAATTTTATACAGAAGCATCAAGAACTACTCAAGCGTTGAGGACAACACTTTTTGAAGGAGAGGGGCATGTTAGGCCCCTATACTACTAGTGTAACCCCTTATTGTTATTAGTATAGCCCCCTTATTATATTGTTGTACCCATGTAGTCCCCATATTGTTACAATTGCACCCCATAGAAGCCCACTCTTGTTATTATTGTTCCCTTACATTATTATTGTTATGTCGGCTCTGATTATATTATCACCCCTTAGACTCCTATATATAGAAAGGAGGTCTTTTCGATTGTATCATCCAAAAATTGTTCATTTGTTTAATGTAAAGGAGGTTTCCCCCTTAAAGAGGCTGAATTTTAAGGCGTTCATCTATCTTTTCTATCTTTTTGTGAGCTGGTGTCATAACATTGTTTTATACTACTGGACCGACCTCTCTTTTTTCATTTCATCGTTAACCTAGTGATATAGTTTCAACGAACATATATATTGTGGTCAGACACAACTCCATCGGAAAATAGTCTTTATCAAACAAGTTATTGACATGGACTTGCTGCTTCACAACCTTTCTTGTTTAATATTCTTCATTTTTAATAAAATAGTTTCCCACTCAACGTATATGAACTAACTACGGAAAATAAACTTTTCACCATATAAATCATCTTCGTACTTAAAAAAAAAATACACTCTTGTTGTGACTTTTCACTTGTTGACTTTTAACATGCTAACATGTTGTATCATTTAATATGGTTGCGTGCTAACGCCTTTCATAGATAAGTATAACCACATTAGTGCTCTAACACTATGAAATTTCAAGGAACTCGCGTGCTACCGAAACCTGGTAAGTTTGTCTCTTGTAACCGAGTGCTTGCTGACACCGTTATGCGTTATAATGCCCTGTGTATAACCTACAAGGAGCGTTATAGCATTAATCATGAGAAAATATATAGTTCTCTCCTCTCACACGAACGACTACTAATCCATTCTTCGTGGCTCTTTGTAACCTCGCTCTGATACCAATTTGTTGGAAAGGCAACTCGAATGAAGGAGAGCTTGTGTTTAACGCCCTTCATGAAAACAAGTTTAACGTTAGTGCTCTAACACTTCCAACGAAAGTTCAAGTTGTGTGAATGCAAAACATGGCAAGGTTGTGACTCTTAACGTGGCTCTTTGCTAAGCCCATGAGTGTTATAACACATTGAATACCACTGTAAGGTGTGTTATAGCTCAGCCAAGAGGAAAATATATTTCTCTCTTCTCTCTCACAGATCACTGCTAATCCGCTCTCCTTGACTCTTTGTAACTTTTCTCTAATACCAATTTGTTGGAAAGGCAGAGGAGACAAAACACAAATTCCACAGAGAAAACATACTAGCTGCGACTCTTCTATCGATGAAACAAAAACTTTATTATTACAACGAACTCGGTGAAGGGTATTTAAACCTTTTCGACTAAATTTTATTATTACAATGACTCCGGTGAAGGGTATTTAAACCTTTTCAACTAGGAACTCACCTAAAAGAACTTGACATGCAACTACACCTTAAACTGGTCTATCACTTAACTCAACATTCACTTAACTTACTCTCTAATTTTAGTGAACTCCTCATAATAAAGTAATTAGCTTATTTTAACAACACATTAGAGAACTCGAGTAATTAACTTATTTTAACGACACATTTGTGACCCAAGATCATAATTGCTGCAAGTGAGACCTGCTCCAATTCCAATTGAAGCCATTGAATCCAACAAAAAAATTGTTTTAGTAAGAAGTTCAATGTTTATGAATAGTTCCAAAGAGATTGATCCATTTACATCGTAAAAATTATCATCGACAACATAATTATCTTGTTCAAGCATCCATGGAGGGGCTACCAATAGACCCTCTGCCATGTTTCCCACAAATATTGGGCAGATGTATATCATTGTCTATGGTCATCCACTTGTTCTCTAAAACAAAACTCGAAACCCAAACCAAATTCGATGGGCAAACTGCTGCTGCTTCTTCATTATTACCAAATTCTGCATGCATCATAATGTCTGCATGACCAGGGATCACATTGTTCGTCCCCACGGGGTCAAGGGATCGATCCTCACTACAATATTCTTCTGAAGGCATATGAAACTCAGTTGCAGTGACAACATCAACGACTTGAATGTCCTTGGGGGACAATGTAGTGGGGCGAGGCGATGAGGAGGCGATGTTGGGAAAATTGAGGAACACGGATTTCCCCTTGATGCTGAGAGCTGCTACCTCATGGGTTCGAGCCGCCATCTCTGGTGTGGGGAACATCCCCAGCCAAATTCTGGACTTCTTCTTGGGCTCTCGAATCTCTGAAATTCATCGGTCCCAACTTCTCATTCTCACGACTCTGTAAACATGGTGTCTCCTTCCTTTAAATTTCACCTCGGGCTCCTCACCTCCATTACGCACAACAAAGTCCACTTCGCCAGGCTCATCTGCATTATTATGAATTCTAATCTTCACTTACAATTTTTTTCTATAAGGATAAGATTGTTGGGATACCTTGTAGAACGATTATGTAGAGCCAACCTGAGAAGCATTAGCATCTATGAACAATAATCAGAGTAATGTTGCTAAAGAAATCAGAAAGAAATAGAACAAAGCCAAATGTTGGATACAAAACTCAGTTGATGACTTTTTATCTTCAACAAGATACTTGGCACATCAATAGAAAAAGATGTTTGAGATATTTTGAAAGTTTCATATCAAGGTAATGACATAGTGAAGACTATTAAATTGCAGACATTTAGAGCTCAATTTGAAATCCTGAAGATGATTGACACAAAGAATGTGAACTAGTTCATGACTAGAGTCATGGGATAGTCAATTAGATCAAACTCATTGGTGAAATGGTTACAATCATAAAAATTGTTGAAAGAATCTTTCAAAGTCTGCCCAATAAATATGACATGATTGTAATGACCATTCTGGAATCTAAAGATTTTACAACTTTCTTAGTAGAATAGTTGACTGGATCACTTCTGACACATGAAACAAGACTTAACTTGGTATAATATTCCATGGAAAAATCTTCCAAAGCACAACTCTATCTTGGCAGAGGCAGAGGCAAAGGCAGAGGATATAGAGGCAACAACAAGTGAGGAAGAGGCAGATCAGAACATCAACATACATCAAAGTAGTCAGGACCTTCATAAAACCAAACAGAGAGAAGTAGAACATGGAGAAAATCTAATGTCCAATGCTATTATTGCAAGAAATTTGGGCATTATGAACATGAATGCAGAAAGAAAGAATCAGATCAACAAAGATGCAATGTCCATCTCTCCAACAATGAAGGAGAATCCTCTGAGACAATGTTTCTTCCCTGCCATTATTATGAAGACACCCACAGTGAGGACCTTTGGTTGTTGGACAATGGCTACAACAATCGTGTGACAGGTAACAAAAATATGCTTTCTTTTCTTGACGCTTCCATAACATCATAAAATACACTTGGAGATTTCCCTCGTATAAAAGCTGAAGGGAAATGTATTGTCCCTATTCTTAATAAACATAATCAACACAAATACATACCTGATGTTTACTATGTTCCACATTTGAAGCATAACCTCATTAGTTTAGGTCAATTGATGGAACAAGGTTATGACGTAATATTCCAGGGGAACATATGTTATATTTATGAAAAACCACCCAATAGAAGGCAGATAGCAAAGGTTGAAAAAACCAAGAATGGGATGTTTCTTTTGACTCTTAGAAGCCAAAATCTTTCACAGTCTTTTGCACACAATGTGTCAAGAATAGACGAGTCATAGTTATGGCATTCTAGGTATGTGCATATTCCCCTAAAGAGTATAAGCTTGCTTTAGAAACATTCTATGGTCATTGGTCTCCCTGTTATGAATGAAAAAGATTGTAATTGTGAAATTTGTATTCTCTCCAAGCATAAAAGAGAGTTTTACCACATCTTCCTCTAGAGCAAAAGAACCTTTAGAGCTAGTCCATACATATATATGTGGCCCAATACACACACAGTCCATTGGTGGTAGAACATTCATTTACGATTATAGCATGAAGACATGGGTTTCTTTTCTAAAAAAGTAAATTTAATACTTTCTCAAGATTCAAAGAGTTCAAAGTAGAACCAGAAAAACTGAGTGGAAAGCTTTTTAAAGTCCATAGGTCAGACAAAGGAGGAGAATACAGTTCCAATGACTTCAATTTTTTTTGTCAACAACAAGGAATCATCATGTAGAACACGACAAGATATACTCCACAACACACAACTATATATACTCCACAACAGAATGGAGTGGCAGAAAGGAAAAATCAGTGAATCATCAATATGGCCAGATTTATGCTTCGTGAGAAGAAGTTGTCAATTGACTATTGGGATGAAACAATTTTGACAGTAGTATATGTTCTCAACAGGTCTCCAACAACCAGTGCCGAGGATACAGTACCTTAAGAATCTTGGGGTGGTAATAAGGTAAATGTATCTCACTTTAGAATTTTTGGATCAGTGACATTTGCACATGTTCCTCAACAGCTAAGAAAAAAGCTTGATGATAGGAGTGAAAGATGTATTTTTGTAGGCTATAGTGAAAAGTCAAAGGCCTATAGACTTTACAATCCAGTTAGCAAGAGGTTTGTTTTAAGTAGATATGTTAATTTTTTTGAAAATAAATATTGGTCTAATTATATTGTTAAAACTTTAAATCGGCTTATTTATCCACCACGACTCCCAAGATTACAGGTTCAAGAAGATCCTTACCACTTTGAAAAGGTACATCTTCCAACAGTGAATCCACTAGTGATTCAACATATTCAGAAGACAATCAGAAAACAAGAAGCATCATAGAAATATATGAGCAAGAGCATGAGTTTGATCATCAGATTATGTTTTCCTTTCTTTCATATAAACCAGCCCATTTTGAAGAAGAAGTTAAAGAAAAACATTAGGTTGATGCAATGTATCAATAAATTGTTTCCATAAAGAAGAACCAGACTTGAGAATTAGTTGTTCTCCCAAGAGATAAAACCAAAATTGATGTAAAATGGGTATATAAGACCAAGCTGAATGAAAAAGGAGAGATTGAGAAATATAAGGCAAGGCTAGTTTCCAAAGGATTCTCACAATAGTTTGGTGTCAACAATGGTGAAACCTTTGCTCCAGTAGCAAGGTTAGAGATTGTCAGAACTATTTTATCCACTGCAACTCAACAAAAATGGAAAGTCTACCATCTTGTTGTAAAATCTGCTTTCTTAAATTGTACATTACAAGAAGAAGTTTATGTGGAGTAGCCTACTTGTTTTGAAGTTCCAGGATAGGAGCATAAGGTGTACAGGTTGATAAATGTTTGTAAGGCTTGAAACAAGATCCAAGATCTTGGTACAGTCGTATCAACACCTACCTCATCAAAAGTGGTTTTTACAGAAGCAACCATGAGCCAACACTGTATACCAAAACTCCTGAAGATAAATTTCTCATTGTATGCCTTTACATTGATGATCTTCTTTGTACAGGCAATATGATGTTAGAATACTTCAAGGAAGAAATACAAACAAATTTTGATATTCTAAGGGTTATGAAATTCTTCTTAGGCATTGAAATTCGATAATCTGCTAATTGAATTTTTGTTGGTAAACAAAAATATGCCATTGACATCGTCCAAAAGTTTAGAATGGCCATTTGCAAATGAACTAATACACCAATTGCTCAAGGCACTAATTTGAGCATATAAGATGTAGCACCACCAGTTTATTCCACATTATATAAAAGTCTAGTTGCAGTCTGTTATATCTCACTACAACTAGACTTGATATCATGTTTGCAACTAGTTTTGTCTCTAGGTTTATGCAGTCACCCAATATTTCTCATTTGAAGGTGCAAAAAGGACCTTAAGATATATTGTAGGGACCTTGGACTATGGTTTGCTCTACACACATTTTGAAAATAGTTCACTTTCAAGTTATATAGGCAACGATTGTGCAAAAAGTTTAGATGATCACAAAAACACATCAGGGTATTCTTTTCATCTCAGAACCAATTTGATTTTATGGGAATCCAAGAAACAACCAATCATTTTAATATCTCCAGTAGAGGCAGAGTATGTCACTGCCACTTCAACAACATTTCAAACAGTGTGGCTCAGAAGAATATTGGAAGTTATTTCAAATGTTCAGAAGGAGCCAACTCTCATATAGATTCATAACAATTCTACAATTTCCTTATTAAAAAATCATGTCTTTCAAAAAATTATCAAGCACAATGACACATGCTTTCCTTTCATTTGTGAGCTTGCCAATGATGGAGATATATTACTTACTTTTTGTGGTTCAAAAGATCAACTTGCAGATATTTTTACAAATCCATTGGGAAAAATGTATTTGAATTTCAAAGAGAGTGATTATGCATTATAAGTGCTAATACTTGTAACAATTGAGATTAAGAGGGGGTGTTGAGATACTGATCTCACTGTCTGCTAGGTGTCATCATATTTAATTCCATTGTCTGCTAGGTGTTATAGCTAGTTCAAGTTTAGTTCAATTTAGTTGAGTTTCACTCTATTCATTTATTGTTGATGCTTCCAATGTAATCTATTTATCTATTTTGGAATATTGAGAAGAGTAATCTCTGCTCCAAGTTTTTTCATTCTTTGTCAATTATGCACACAACCATTCAACGATTCTCATTATGCATATTTAGTCGGCTAAATTTGTATATATATATATATATATATATATATATATATATATATATATATATATATATATATTATATATATATATATATATATAACCAATTAGATTTGAAGGTATAGTTAACTCAATTGGTCTAGTCCTATTGTTAAAGCGTTTTTGCTACTTAACTGGTCTAGTTCCAGTTGTTAAAGTATCTCTGTAACATAGAGGTCACAGGTTCAATTCTATTGACATTTTTGAAGTTAGGCTTAATAGTTAAGCCTACCAAAAGTGATCCATTCATATGGATCCACATGATAATCTCCAAGATCTATAAACCCCATATATATAAACCAAACCTTTGCTAATAAAAACATTTATCATTGATTATTTCCAATAAACTTCATCAATGATGCTTCCACTATTGTGGGCATTATCTCTTCAACAATCTCATCATGCATCTGCACTCAGTTAAATATGGAGTGCTTTTTTAATATATGTGAACCAACCATATAATTATAGAAACAAAACCTTTACTAATTGAATCAATTACAAACTTTATCATTAATTACTTCTAGCAAACTTCATCATTGATGGATTCAAACACTAACAAGATTATGCAATCAACCATTCATCAACAATGACACTGTATAATCAATTATATAAAAATGGATACAAATATTTTTCTCATATATTATATAAAAATGATTGAAATCCAAAAGTATTGTAACCATTCATACAACAATAAATACATACATATATATATATATATATAATATATATATATATATATATATATATATGACCACACACACACACACAAATCCTAATACAAATAACACTCATTTATATAAAGAAAAATACATTATATGTTGTTTAGGAAAATCTAAAAGAATTCAAATGCTATATATGGGATATGTCCCGATTACATGCATGCCAAAATGTATATGGGAAAACATGAAATGCCCCAATCCCTAATATTTATCATGATGCCCTGATAAGTTGAGCGGAGCTTGTGTGAGATACCTTGATAAGTTGAGCGGAGCTTGTGTGAGTTACCCTAATAAGTTGATAAAATCATAAAGATAGTTTAACGTAAAAATAAGTTATTTTTGATCATCATAATGTAAAGGAAATAATTGATAAGATTTTCACAGGACAACTTATCCAAACCTAGGGGAGGATTTTCATCAGGGTAGGCTACAGGTGGTGTTTAAAACTTTTTGTCAGACATAGTTGGTTTAGATCTAATTCAATTAATGGATATGAAGCCAATCTTAGAATAATCAAGAAACATAGATTTCTCTAGATTATATGATTATTATCTCATTAAGATTGTGAGTATTATTTAGTTTTTAAATCCTATTTATGAGGAGGTTGTTCAAACTCCTCAAGTGATTTGTATTCCTATATAGGCATGTGTTTTTTTGGTTGATTGAATCAAGTTGTAAGTGCAGGTAGTCTCCAAATCGAGCTAGCCTCACCTAAAAGTTACACATCTTTTTTTCATATTGTCTTCTATAATATCCATGTGGCAGGAAGAGCAATAATGGTTGGATTGATTGTGTGATTTGATGGTTTAGAATAGATGTTAGATGTAAAAATAAATGAATAATGAAGGAGGATTTTCCCCTCGCTCACTTGTAAAAGAAAATCACCCCTTAAGCATGTAATAAATTCATAACCTAACAACCCCATTTCTTTTGAACTTCCTCTCCCAAGAACTACAAAAAAATACAAATAGTTCATAACACAAGATAAACTTTTACAATTTTTAATTAATTTGGTAACGTGTATCATAGCCAAGTTTTAGCCATATCTAAATTACTCCAACCAATAATTTTAGCCATATCTAAATTTTAAATAATAATGAAAATGATTTGTCTCCACACTCATTTGAAATATAAATTCATTCATTATAAATAATAATGAAAATGAATTTTCTCCACACGCTGGTTATAAATAATAAGAAAAATGATTTTTCTCCACACTCATTTGTAAACAAACTTCATTCATTTTTAACATGTGACAGATAGAAGCATGATATCCCCACTTTCTCCTCATGTTCCTCTTCTTAGCATTACAAACAATTCATAACCCAAAAAAGAGAAAATAATCTTATACAAATTTTAATGAATTTGGTAATTTGTAGCATAGTCTAATTTCGGGATTGTCCAAATTACTCTAACAATAAAAAATTATTGATTCACTATGATTAAAAATAAATATGTGCCATACCCGACAACTTCGGTCTTTTTTGTCTCACACGTTCACATACACTGTGCAATTTGAATTTCCATCACATATTCTTATACCAATTATATTCTTCCATAAGATAGAGTCGATACAAATGAATTCTCTATCAATCAAATTAATCACAAACTTTATGATTGATTGCTTAAATAACTGCAAAGCAATGTGGACTCAAGTTTCAACCATTCAATGAGTCAAGTAAAATTGAAACGCTTTTATATATATACACAAACCAATCATATAATTATACAAACAAAACCTTTACTAATAAAAATAATTTTATCATTGATTACTTCCAATAAACTTCATCAATGATGCTTCACCACTACAAGCATTATCCCTTCAACAATCTCATTATGCATCAGTTAAATCTGGAGTGCTTTTTTAATATATGTTAACCAACCATATATAACTATGTAAACAAAACCTTTACTAATCGAATCAATTACAAACTTTATCATTAATTACTTCCAACAAACTTCATCAATGATGGATTCAAACACTGTCGCGATTATGCAATCACGCATTCATCAGCAATGGCGTTGTATACTCAACTATGTAAAAATTGATACAAAATATTCTTTCATATATTATATAAAATGATTGAAAGTCTAAAATATTGCAACCAATAATACAACAATTAATACATATATCTTATGCTAAGAGATGGATATATAAAAATATACAGAAATCCTAATACAAGTAGCACCCATTTATATAACTATAAATACATCATATGTTGTTTAGGAAAGTCTAAAAGACGTCAAATCCTATGTATGAGATATGTCTCGATTACATACATGCCAAGATGTATACGAGAAAACATGAAATGCCCCAATCCCTAATATGTATCTTAAGATGTATGCCATGCTTTGCAGCTATTGATTCCCTCCATTATCACATCTTTTAAAAAACATCACATCTTTAAAAAAACATAAACCGCACACATATATGGTCTAATCCCTTCCAACAAAAAGAAAGAAACTATTTTGTCTAAATTAAATCACTACAAAGCATTGTGGACTCAACAATTCAACGAATGAGGAAAAATTGAAACGCTTTTATATATACACAAACCAATCATATAAGTATACAAACAAAACCTTTACTAATAAAAAAAAACTTTATCATTGATTACTTCCAATAAACTTCATCAATGATGCTTCCACCACTGCAGGCATTATCCCTTCAACAATCTCATTATATATTGGTTAAATCTGGAGTGTTTTTTAAATATATGTTAGTCAACCATATAATTATGGAAACAAAACCTTTACTAATCGAATCAATTACAAACTTTATCATTAATTACTTCCAACAAATTTCATCATTGATGGATTCAAACAGTCCCGTCATTATGAAATCAACCAATCATCAACAATGGCACTTTATACTCAACTATGTAAAAATGGATACAAAATATTCTTTCATCAACGAATCATCAACATGGCACTTTATACTCAACTATGTAAAAATGGATACAAAATATTCTTTCATATATTATATAAGATGCTTGAAATCCTAAAAGATTCTAACCATTCGTACAACAATGAATACATATATCTTATGCCAAGAGATAGTTATATAAATATACACAAATCCTAATACAAATAACACCCATTTACATAACAATAAATACATCATATGTTGTTTAGGAAAATCTGAAAGACTTCAAATCCTATATATGAAATATGTCCAGATTACATGCATGCCAAGATGAATATAAGAAAACATGAAATGCCTCAATACCTAATATGTAATACCTAATATGTATCCTAGCGTTGCCATGCTTCATAGCTATGTCCCTCCACCATAACATCTTTAAAAAAACATAAATTGCACACAGCTTTAAATATTTTGAGTGAATATTTTAGTTATTAATTATTATTAAAAAAAATGAAAAGAGAAATTATGATGATAAATATTTATAAAGAAAAAAAATTAAGGTGAACTATTAAGTTTAAGAAATATATTTTGTTAAATTTGTAATTGGCATAATACTATGACTATGACTATCATCTCGTAAGCCATTGTTACTACAAGTGTACGAGCCTAGTACTATGATAGAGAAAGCATAAAGACTATAAACATGTGCTAAGTTTTTATTTTCCATATTACAAAAACATTTAAACCCACAATTTTCACCCAATTTAAAAACAATGATTTTACATTTCAAAAAATTATAAATATTAAAAAAATTATAACAATAAAATTTAAACTTGAAAAATTAAATACATTACATTTTTAATAATTCACTTAACCATACATCAAGAAAAATTAAATATACTACATTTTTAATAATTCACTTAACCACACATCAAGAAAAAGATTGAAGTGAAAGCAAAAGGAAAAGTGATAGAAAATAAAAAGAAGAAAGAGCTTAAAACTCCCCCATAGTGCTTCAAGTAACTATGGTAATAACATATTTCTGTTGGCCTCTCTCTTTGTCCCACAATGATTGTGATGTAAACCTTTTCCATTCAAGAAAATACATGAGGGAATCCCTAGAGTCTTCAATGTTCTTTAGGATGCGATGTTCTATGTGGGGGCATGATGTTAGGTGTTGAGCAATAAATAATTTGCTTAGTGCATAGTGATGTGGTAAATAATGAGGAGACTTTATATTTTATTCACTAAAGGAGTTTATATATTTTATTTTTCTAAAGTAAACTATATAGACTATATAGTCACTAGTAAATTTTATTAATGAAAAAAATTGGTATATAGTCACATGTAGGGAATATCATAGAGTACTTTATTTGATAGAATATACTATGCAAATAATGAGGAGACTTTATATTTTATTAATTAAAGGAGTTTATATATTTTATTTCTCTAAAGTAAACTATATAGACTATATAGTCACTAGTAAATTTTATTAATGAAAAAAATTGGTATATAGTCACATGTAGGGAATATCATAGAGTACTTTATTTGATAGAATATA
>APFE031027898.1:21201-48619 GCA_000404065.3 Pinus taeda | reverse complement strand
ACTATAAATGTATATCATTTGTCAATAAAAATTGTATTGCATGTTTTATCTTTCATATCTCTCTTGCTGTCCATGTGTATTTAACATAAAAAATAAATTTTGTAATGTAAAGTTTAATTTAGATTTAAATTATAATATCAAATATTTTACAGTCAACTAAAAAAAATTGTTTTAGGAATTGTTATGTGTAAGCATAAATTTTATAAATACTTAAATTAATTTATTTTAGAAGATATATAGTGATTATGATTTAGAGAGACAACACTATTAAAAAAAAGCTTATATTATTTTATCATTAATAAATGGTTAAATAATAATTTCACATATTATAAAGCTATTTAAATATACAGTCATATCATCCTCTATATCATCTCACTCTTTATTTTTGAGTTTCTTAAACCTATAATTGTATTAACAAAATATATACTTTAGATTCCATAGACACTTCTATTGCACCTATTACCTCTTCCAATCCACACATCTTTGTCAAGCTACGTAATGTGCGTAGTTACCATTTATATTCTTCCCTAATATATAGGTGATACAAACGGATTTAATCAAATTAATCACATACTTTATTATTCACTGTACATACTTTATTATTGACTGTTTTGGTAGCTACGAGCATTATGCACACAATTGTTCAACTATTCTCATTAGGCGTATTTAGTCACTCTAACGATTCTCATTATGTATATTTAGTCAACTAAATTTGAAATGTTTATATATATATATAATAAGTTTAGATGATATGGTTAATTTAATTAGCCTAGTCTTATTGTTAAATCATTTTGTTACTTAATTGGTTTAGTTTTATTGTTAAAGTACTTTTGCTACTTAATTGGTCTCGTTCTATCGATTACTAAAAATTTATGGGTTTAATTCTTTATACATTCTTGAAGTTAGGCTAAGTAGTTAAGCTTACCAAAAATGATCCATTCAAATAAATTTGCATGGTAATTTCCAAAATCTATAAACCCATATAATATATATATATATATATACAAAATCTTTGCTTATAAAAATCTTTATCATAAATTACTTCCAATAAACTTCACCAATGTTGTTTCCATCAATGCAGGCATTATCCATTCCACAATCTCATTATACATATGCTCTCAGCTAAATCTGAAGTGTTTTTTAAATAGTTTTTAACAAGCCATATAATTAAAGAAACAAAACCTTTACTGCTAGAATCAATTTTCCAATTGCTTCAAACACTATCGGTATTATGCAATCAACCATTCATCAACAATATCACTGTATACTAAACTATATAAAAATAAATACAAAATATTCTTTCATATATTATATCATTGATCAACAATATTACTCAACTATATAAAAATGGATACGAAATATTCATTCATATATTATATATAGTGTGATCATTCAGACAACAATAACTACATATCTTATACCCAGAAATAAATATATAAAATTATACACAAATCCTAATACAAATTACCCAACAAATTGTCTAGACAAACCTATAAGACTTCAAATCCTATATGGGATATGTCCCAATGACATACATGCCCAAATAAATATAAGAAAACATGAAATTGTAACTACTGATTCCCTCCACCATCACATCTTAAAAAAAAAAAACATAAACTGCACACATATATGATCTAATCGCTTCCCAGAAACATAAGGAAACTATTTTGTCTAAAGAAACAATTGAAATATGAACCTAGAGGAGGTCATCTTCGCAGATGTCGAGTTGTACTCGCTGTCCATTTCATTGTGAATAGTGAGCACCCTCTTCAATGATTTGGGCATTTGTTTGTTTCAAGTGCAACCAATTTCTTTGTGAAGTACTTCAACTTTGACACGTGTAGGTAATACCAGAAGCATTTGTTTCTCTAGGTTGCAGTTCTTCAGGAGCAAGTGATTCAACATTGGTATTACTTCCTTCCCCAGACTTGGAAATTTTACTTCCTTCTCCAGACTTGGAAATTCTTTTAAGGAATTAAAGTCTTCTATCATCAGCATTTCTAGCTTGGGAAATGCCTTAGGTTCTTCAAACTCCTTTGGAAACTCTGTGCAATTTTTGTTGTGCGACAAGTGGAGCTTTTTCAAATTTCAAATCTTTTGTAGCCCCTCATACTCTACACTAGTGTTGTCGCCTTTTATCGCAAGCCCCATGAGGCTCTAAAGCTGAAACATCCATGTTGGCACCTCGCAGTTTCAGAGATGGAACCTCTCAAGGCGTTCCATACGTTGAGTGTTGTCGGGAAGATGGAGGAGGCCGCAACTAGCGGAATTTATAGTATTTCGGAAATAGAGGGTCCACATATCTGTCAAACCCCCAAAAGTGCCCTCGAGACCCGGAGATTTTGATGCAACGTCTATTAGTGTAATTGAAAGGCTTTTCAGACGGATCAATTGTCAGGTATTAATCACAAACGGCGCGGCTCACTGTTCAGATGGATGGCGCCGATCATTGTTCAGCAGTAAGCTAGTGTCACTATTCAGATAGCGACGATCACTGTTCAGCAATAAGTTATTGTCAATAGATAATGAAGTCATTCGGCGCAGTTATTTCTCCTTTGTAGCTGGAGACGTCTATAAATCACAGTGTTTAATAATGAAAGAAATAAGTTTTGAGTGTGATTCTGTTCTCTGATATAGTATCAGGTGAGCTGAGTTGTGGGAGAGGCCTTGTGTGGTGGAGCTTGTTGTTGTTGTGAACGTTGAGTAGTTGCGAGCCTGTTGGAGTGGGGTTGTGCAATGACCCTGTTTGAGTGGGCTTGAGCTGTGCGTTGAAGCGTGGGCATAGCATGTAAAGAACCTTGTTTGTTTTGATGTGTGCTGGCTGATTGTGAAGAGTGAGAACTTGAAATCGTGCTGCTGTGTGAATGTTGGTGAGTGACACTGTGTGAAAGCTGGTGAGTAACTTGTAACTGGTTTGTAGATGTTCTGTTCCAAACAATGAGCATTGGCCTTTCTATGATATTACAAAAACCCGGTGTGAAAATTGTGGCAGTAATTCACGGTGCCGTTCATATTTTTTGCCACGGTGCCTTCCTTGTTTTACTTTAAAAGTTTGACGTTATTATTGAAACAAAAATTGTTGTTGGAAGGCAATTTAATGTTTGAGTTTGTTTTTATTTATGCAGATATAAGATTTTTTTAAATATTCACTTTTGTTTTAAGTGGTGGAAAGAATGAGCGATGAGAAAATTTAAAAAAAGGGTGTGTTTGTTTTCTAATGTGAAGATTATCATAAGGAGTGATAAGGTTTTCTAGTATTTTTTTTATTTAAAGTGGTGAAATGTGTTAAAAAAAAGTGTTGGTGGAAATCTTTAATAGTGAAAAGGAGTTAGTAAAGATTTTTATGGTTCATGTGTGGTGAAAGTTTTCTGGGATTTGGTGAATTTGGATACATTTGGATTTAGATTTGGTGGCATTTTGGTGATTGGAGAAATGATTTTTTTCCATCATGTCAAATTTGTTGGTTGATACTTATTTGAATGAATCCACCAAAGTTGATGGAGGAAATTATGTGAATTGAAAATTCAAGTTATTGACTATAGGAGGTCCATTGTGAGTGGGGATGAGCCCAAACCCCGCGTTGTAGCTTCTATTCCAGATTGGGAGAGAAGGGAGGCAAAAGCAAAGGTGTTGATGCGTATGTTCGTAAAGGACAACATTATTCCTCACATCAGAGATTGCAAGACATCAAAGGAAACATGGGATATGCTGAAGGGTTTGTATGAAACTACAAACTGGATCTTGTTTTTGAAGACTAAGCTTTTATCTCTAAAAATGGAAGTAAATGAAAATATAAGCAATTTCATATCTCGTGACAAAGATTTAAGTGATAAGTTAGGAGATATTGGTGAAAAGGTGTCTAGCACTGACTTAGTCACCATCACTTTAAATGGCTTAGTGCAAGATTATCAAATTTTTGTTTCAAGTCTTTTAGCTAGAGAGAAGTGCCCTACATTTTATGAATTGACATGAATTCTTCTACAAGAGGAGGAGAGGATGAAGAGCTTTAATTTGGGCTCTAGTAGTTCAGATTTGGCATTGGTAGCCAAGGGAAAACATCCATACAGAGGCAAGCCATGGGACAAGAACAAAGCAGGAAAGTTTCAAGAAAAACAAAAAGGTATGACACAGTCTAAATTTCCAATCCATGATAAGAGAAATGATGATTGTTATTATTGTGGAAAACCTGGGCATCATTCTAAAAATTGCTATAAAAGGAAATATAATGGGTCTAGGCAAAGAAACAGAAGGCATAATGGAAATTTTGTGGACAAAGACACCTCAATCAGTGATGGATTTAAAAATCTTAAATTGTTTGTTTCTGATTCTGCATTGTCTGTAGAAAACGATGATGTGAATGCTTGGTTCATTGATTCTGGTGCATCACTCCATATGTCTTGTAATAAGGAGTAGTTTGAGGAATATTATGAAAACATTGATGGAACATATATTTATCTAGGAGATAACAAATCACTTAAAGTTCAAGGTTATGGAGTAATAAGTGTGAATTTTCCTAATGAACAAGAGAGATAGATCCATAATGTGATGTATGTTCCTGGTATCAAAAAGAATTTAATTTTTGTTTCTACTATTTCTGACCAAGATTTGAAGGTGGAATTTGTTAAATCACAGTGTGTAGTGAAAGACATTCAAGATCAGTACAAGGCTATTGCCACAGGTATCAGAGTTGGAGGCTTGTATAAGTTGGATGTGACCAGGAAAAGTCATCAAGCATTGGCATCTACAACAATATCAATAGTAGAGTTATGGCATCAAATGTATGGACATCTAAATCACAAAGATTTAATGCTACTTCAAAAGAACACAATGGTTGAAGGTCTTCCTGTCTTTAAGAATGATCATGTTGAATGTGAAGCATGTGTACATGGCAAGAAACATAGGGAGGAATTTCATATACATAAAGAAAAAAAGCAAAGGGAAATACTTGGATTAATTTATACTGATGTATGTGGACCTATGCAAACTAGATCTATTGGTGGAGCATGGTATTTTCTTATTTTTGTGGATGATAGATCTAGGTATACATGGGTTTATTTCATAAGAAAGAAGAGTGATGTTTTTGAGCACTTTAAAGAGTTTAAGAGTATGGTGGAAAAACAAACTGGTAATCGCATCAAAATTTTGAGATCTAATCAGGGGGAGAATACAAATCAAGAGAATTTAATTGATATTGTAAAAGCAATGGGATTTTGTAACAATTTACAGTGCCACATACACCTCAGCAAAATGGAGTTGCTAAGAGAAAAAATAGAACACTAGTTGAATGTGCACGTAGTATGCTTCAAGGTAAAAATATTTCTAATGGTTTTTGGGCTGAAGCTATTAATATTACTATTTATTTGAATAATAGGAGTCGAACCAAAATTTTAGAGCTTAAAACACCTTTTGAAGCATTTTATGGGTACAAACCAAAAGTGAGTCATTTAAGAGTTTTTGGTTGCAAGGCATTTGCTCATATTCCAAAAGATGAAAGAAGAAAACTTGATGCAAAGTCAATTAAGTGCATATTTATTGGTTATTGTGATGATCAGAAAACATACAAGTGGTTTGATACAAATACTCATAGACTGCTTGCAAGTAGGGATGTGGTGTTTCATTAGAATGAAAATGAAGGTGATAAAATGAATAATACTGGTGTATGCCATGATACTGATGATTATGTCAAATTAGATACAAGTGTTGAACAAGAACAGGAACAAGCAGAAGAACAAGTACATGCTCAAGAGCAATGAGCATTAAAAAGTCATGACACTCCAAGAAGAGGAGGGGTGATTCCACAAAGCAGAAAGAAAGATGAAAGCAATAAAACTCCAAGAAGGTCATCCCGTCAAAGTCAGGTACCTATAAGGTATAAAGATTATGCATTAATGTCCCTTTTTATGAATGTTGTAGAACCTTCAAGCTATGAGGAAGCTAAAGAATATGAAGAATGGAGAGATGCAATGAATGAAGAATATAACTCTATAATGAAGAATGACACATGGTATTTAACAAAATTTCCTAAAAACAAAGTTCCCATAGGATGAAAATGGTTGTATAAATCCAAGTTTAATGTTGATGGAAGTATTGATAAACATAAAGCTAGATTGGTTGCAAAAGGATATTCACAAAAGGAGGGAATTGATTATGAAGATACTTTTGCACATGTAGCTAAGTTGAACACAATTAGAATCATGATTTTATTAGCTACAAAATATAATTGGAAAATGCAGTAGTTAGATGTCAAATATGCATTTTTGAATGGTGAGTTAAAAGAAGAAGTTTATTTGGTTCAGCCTGAAGGGTTTGTAAAATAGGGATAGGAGCATCTAGTTTGCAAGTTAAAGAAATCTTTATATGGTTTGAAACAAGCACCAAGATCTTGGTATGTGAAAATTGATTCTTTCTTTTATGAGAAAGGTTTTATGAGAATTAAAAATGATCCTAACTTGTACATCAAGGAAGATGAAGGTTGGAATGTTGCTTTAATATCTGTATATGTTGATGATCTTATCATAACAAGAAATGCATGCAAGTTGATTGAAGCAATTAAAATTCAGTTGTCACATGTATTTGAGATGAAGGATCTTGGTGAATTGCATTATTATTTAGGTCTTGAAGTTTGGAGGGAATCTTGTAAGACACTAATCACACAAAGAAAATATACGAGGGAAATCCTTAAAAGGTTCAATATGATTGAATGCAAGGAAACATCTACTCCTTTAGAATAGAATGTCAAATTGTGCAGTGATGATGGAACCAAAGAGGTGAATGGAGGTGCCGTCAGTTGGATAAGTAAGAAACAATCTGTAGTGGCACTATCAACTACAGAGGCAAAATACATGGCAGCCACTCATGCAAGCAAGGAAGCAGTTTGGTTGCAGAGATCGTGTTCAAGTATGGGGTTAGTACAAGGAGCTATAAGGATAGACTATGACAACCAAAGTGCAATTTTCTTGGCAAAGAACCCCGCATACCATTCAAAGACAAAGCACATTGATGTGCAGTATCACTTTGTGAGGGATATGATAGAAGACAAAAAGGTGTTGTTGGTAAAGGTGGACACTTTGAAGAACACTGCAGATGCATTGACAAAATCTGTGAGCTCTGAGAAGTTCTCTTGGTGTAGAGAGATAATGGGCATTTCAGGGTTGGAAAAATGACTAAGCTCTCTTGTGCCCCCCCGTGGAAAGAAAACAACAAGTGGGATAATGTTGGGTTGTGTTATATTCTTTCCACGACTAGCCTATGTAGTTAACCGGGGGGTTAAAGGGGGGTAGAGCCCCCTTTCGTTGCGCCGATTGTGTAGCGGGGGGGGGGTCACAGGGGGTTTGAGGCGTAACCGTAACCCCACTTTATGGGGTCCGGGGCGCTGCGCTGGAAAATTTTTGTTTTTGACCCTATGTTAGGATGGGCAGACCCACCTATGGTTGTGCATGATTTTCAAAACATGTTTTTGGACGCAATGGTTTTTGGTCCATGATAATTGGAAGCGATGGTTTCGGTCCAGGTATTGGATGCTTCAGCATGTAATAAATTGTATAACATTGAAATGAACATAATGAAATCAAGCTGGTAGTCCCAGTTTGGGATTAGGGGAAATCTAGTATATGTGTTTTATGTGTTATCTTCGATTGTTTATTTTTTGTGTTTTAAAATTCGTACAGGTAATATCTATACAGGGGTAAAACCTCAATAACTAATATATATATATACAGAAATATAGATATTATATAATATATATATATATAATACTATATATATATATATATACATAATAGTAAACCCAAGTGACAAGTAAATAATTAATTTACTTTTACTATAGTAATTCAGTGAACTGTGGGGAATTTAATATTTAAAGTTTATTTTGATTTTACTTTAAATTTGCTTATGGTCAGGAAGGGAATTTATGGGAAAAGACACTAAGTGAAAGTTTCACTTACCAGACAATTAGAGAGAGTTACTCCCATCCCTAGAGATAAATAATCTCAGTTTGGTGAAAGAATCCAAGGAGGGTATGAGAGGAAAAACTTGAGGCAACTAAGAAGGGAGATGGGAAAATACTGAACTTTCTGGCAGGACGTTGATTGCAATCACATGTTTCATGTATTTCTCATTTTTCATATAGCAGGGTCCATCGAAAGTATGCAACATGGGTACTTCTTGGATGAGTAATTAAATTTTGCATCCAACGAGTACTACTGCTTGAAATTTGGTAAAACTAGGGATAAGTTGAAAATACGAGTTGAAAAAGTAGTTTTATTATTTTTTTAATAATTTTACTTTTTAACTCCAAAAATAGTGAATCATTCCTATGGTTGAAATCATCATCTAGAATCCTATTAGTTCTTATAAATTTTATTTTGGTTGTGCATTTTTCTAAGGAGAATGAAACCCTCGTCACACATTTAAGCCTTAAGTGACCTTTGGAAGGTGGAATCTGAAATTATTGGGGAAAAGGGCATTGGGTCGAAGAAACCACCTTGTGAGTAGAAGAAACTGAAGGCATAGGTAAGTAAGCCAAATAATATTCTCCTTCCTACATAAATATAACGAGTAAATTAGCTTATGTTGAAGCCTCTTGGTGAAATTGAAATCTGGACATGGTATTATGACACATAAAGAAAAGTGCATCGAGATTTACCTCAAATAAATTCGAGGAAAAGAACCCTGTAAGCATGCCTTACCACCATTGATAGTTTTTCCATCACCTGAAGTAGAAGATGCAATTTTTCGGCTGGTAAACTTAGTCGAAAGACGAAACCCTAAGGAAATTGTAGAGAGGAGCTGTAAAGTTGGTAGGAGGTCGAATGAGGGCTCTAAGGCGCGAGGGAGGAGAGGGTAGTTATCCTCTAAGTCCTCCAAAATGATATTTGTCGTTGATCTTCCCCCAAAGCTCTAACTTCTTTAATCTGCTGCTAATTCCCAGATACCTTCCCTTCATTGATCTGTTGGGAATCTCGAGGAGGCGTTGCAGAAGAATGAAAGGACTTCAAGAGACTTCGTAATATCTGGGTTAGGCTAACCCAACTTCATCAACCCAAAGACATAAGTGGGTTGATTAAAAAAAAACCATTAATAAATGAAATATAAACATATAACTTTGGAGTTGTGCCAACCACCCAACGCAAATAAAAGATATTAGAATATGAAGTGTTTTCATTTGCCAACATTTATATTTTTACCAAATTAAATACATATTTTTTAGTTGTGATATTGAGAGAAAATCTATATATATATATATATACATATATAATCATTTCATTCCAATTCACTTGTCTTTCTAATATATTTATATTTTCTATTGAATTTTCATTTTTAATGGACTTTTCTTTTCTATGATTATTCTGTTCCAAAGTCCATAAATCACTATGAAGAAATAGATTTAAAAACTTGAAGAAACTACGGACAACTAGTTGGTGTCGTTCGCTGCATTCAATGAACCCACCAATAAGTGTACATCAAGAAAGTGAATTCAACGATTTAACACTAAGCTAGTACCTGATTGCAAAATACTTAAACTATACATGTGTTTTTTTGGTGCTTATAGCACTCAGGAGGGGTAAGCAGGAGGTGGAACTCAAACTCATTCGAAACCGTAGTCACTACGTTGGAGCTTTATGTGATTTTTCAAAATGGTTTTGTGATTTTTTTAATTAATATTTTGAATTTTGGAATATTTATAGTTTTTTTGAAATACTATCATTTTAAGTTTCATTTGAACATTCATCTGAATTAATAATAATTTATAGACTTCATTTTATTAATTTTAATATTAAAATATAAAAATAAATTTAGTTTTTAATAATATAATAATTAATTATTAAAAAATATAAAATTATTTTTAAAAATAAAATAATAATTAATTAAAGTTGTAGTTTATTGGTTTTAAGTTTTTCATGATTTTTTTATTAATTTTTAAGTTTAAATTTTTTAGAATCACAAATTTGAATTGTAAACTTTCAATAATCTAAATATCTCATAGATTTTCTATAGTGCTAAATTCATATATATAATCAAAAACCAATATTAAACATAAAAATATTAAGGTAAATAAAAATTGTAATCACTACAATACTATAAAAAAACATTGGAGCTTTCTATTGAGAAATTGCCCATCATTTATTTCAAAGTCATATGAGTTTGCAAGGCACAAGTAAGATGCCTTCTTCAGTTAGTTTCAATCTCATTAGGTTGTCTTTTTTCTTTCTTTCTTAGTATTTTCTTTTGTCATTTTTCTTTGTGTGAAATAGAAGTTGTGGATTTATCCACGTTTTTGTTAAAATGGATGTCTCTAAAGTCCGTTCTTTCCCTCAAAATTTAGGAGGGGAGTAATATATCATGTTGGGTTAAAAAATGTCTCAAAAAATAGAAGAATAACTTCTGATTTATTCTAGAGTGAAGCGCACAATTATAACCATCTTGAAAAGGCGTAAATTAGTTATGATTTGCTAATAGAATTCAGATATTGCTAGGGTTTTCTAGCCATTGTAAAGATTAGATGTAGCATTTATGGTGCAAAGGCAAATTACAGCTAAGAGAAAGATTAGTTTAAGAGATGAGACACAAACCTTCGAAACTGCCCGTGCTTATTTTGACTTGTTTCATTGTCTTGTGATGTGTTAAAGAATTTCCAAGCGATGTGTTGTTTTAAGGTGGGAGGAATCATCAATGCACATTTGGGAAGGTGACTATAGTTTGCCTTGAGGTATGGGGAATTTCTAAGGGAAAACTACTCTTGTGTTTCCCTTCATCAGCAAAGAGACTTAAGGTACATTCTCTTCATGAGATAGAAAGATGAAATATGACTTGTTTCATTGACTCGTGATGTGTTAAAGAATTTCCCAATGACATGTTGTTTAAAGAATCTCCGAGTGACGTGTTGTTTTAAGGTGGGAGGAATCATCAATGCACATTTGGGAAGGTGACTATAGTTTGCCTTGAGGTATGGGGAATTACTAAAGGAAAACTACTTTTGTGTTTCTTTTCATGAGCATAGAGACTTAAGGTACATTCTCTTCATGAGATAGAAAGCAGAAATATCAAATACGGGAGTAATCTTGATTCTGTATTTATTGGGCACCAACCATTTTGTGTAAATTTTAAAGCTCACTAGAAGCAACAAAGAAGTGAACATATGCAATGCTATTAGAACCAACTGTTTCAAGTGCAAACCAGTGCAACCAACTAGTTTAGGTGCCCAAAAACAAAGAAGAAAACATCTTTGTTGTCCACTTATAAAAAAACCTAACCCTCTTCATCATGACCACTTCAGACCTAGTCATGTCAGCCAATCAACCTCCTTTTCAAAACTGTATTTAACTTATAAATTTATAATATTAATTCTTAAACTTAACATTGAAAGTTGACACCCATTTCAAAACAGGTGGAAGTGAAATCTGACCCATCATACCACACATGTAAAAAATAGAAAGTGGAGCATTTACAACTTTTAGCACACTTTAAACAATTTTTCGGCATTTCAACATATATATGCAAGATAAGACCCTGTATTCCTTTCTTCACTGCTTATGCTGGGAATTGTAGGATTCTAAGATTGAAACCTAAAAGGGGAATAACTTAATGGTGCCTAGTGATTAAAGCTTATAGAATGCTCAAATATGCCAGCTCACTGAAATCATCAAACAGTAGTGGCTATCAAAGCCAGTCCCCAAGAGAAAAGGAGAAAACGAACTGCTGACTGAAATCATCAAATGGTAGTGGCTATCAAAACGTCCCCAAGAGAAAACGAACTTCAAATTCTATTATGCAAGTTTGTGCAGTGGTCAATAATTTCGAAATTTTAAATTTTCCCCTATAATAAGTGAAATGTTCGCTCAATCACATCAGTCAAATATCCTTCATTGGTAAAACTTTGACAAAACTTCAAATTCTTAGATTCAATTGAATCATTCATTGATAAAACTTACAAAAACTTCAAATTCTTAGACTGAATTGAATCATTCTAGTAAGATATACTTCCGATGATCTATGCCCTCACTTGATGAATCAACCGGTCACCTCCACCATTACTTTACTCCCGAAATCAGTAAATGTATTCAAGGGCAGTCACTCTATTTTGTGTCTCGGGACTGGTACCCACCATTTCATAAATCCTAATAATTTAATTTAAAACATCTAGTCATGATATGGCATCACCTCCAATAATAAAGATGCGATTTCCTGTGGTAAAGGACTGTGCTTTGGGTATTTTTTTCCATGGTAAAGGACTATGCGGACTCGCTAGATGGTGTTTTTGGCCTGCGGGTCAAGTTATAGGCGCGTTTTATGACCACTTTCTTGTTGGGTTCCACTGGTCACTGGAGTAGCAAATGTTTTATGAATTGAGGTTTTGCTTATGGTTGGGTCATTTCCCTTACTGTTTTCTGGCTATTGCAACGTATCTGATTGGAGGATTCATATTATATTTGTGGTGCACTATTAGTGATAGCCAGAGGTGTGGGGTGTAACACGGTCTGAGGCCTTCTCGGGCCTATCCAGAATGTTCGGTGATGAAGCTTAAATTCAACATTACCATTTGTTATAATTACCCTGTTAAGAGAAAGTATTCATCTACAGGTGTCTCTCGAATTCATTGTCTTCCCTGAATGGTATGTTTTCAGGATAAATTTGTATCGTCTCGTTATTATGATTTCGTCGTCTTTGAAATTTTGGCATCTTGATCTAAAATCTGTATTATAATTTAAACAACATGTTTTTTTATTTTCTTTGAAAGGAGAGAGGAAGAAATTGAAAATATGCAGGGAGTTTGGAGGACCCATTTGGCACAATGAGTAGTATAAGTGTTTTCTCGAGCTTCGATGATCCATTTTTCACATGGCCATTTGGAAGTTCTGTTGGGTTGGGTAGTATTTTTGGGCCGGAAGGATTTTTTGGAAAACATAATGTTTTCATTGATGACAAGGAATATCAAGAGCCATGGGTATTTTTTATCCCTATGCCAGTTGAATGGATGTCCAACTCTTTTGCCAATTTTATTGCTATTCTGAAAAGGATTTCATAAATTTATAGTAATTTGTGAGAGGCTTTATCTCTTAATTATAGAAAAAAAATCAAAGAAAAACATGGTTTTATTTTCATCTTCTTGATTTGTCATCTCATTTAGAATGCATGGTTATTGCATTGGGCTATGATATGCATATCCTTACTAGCACCCGTTGGTGCTCAGGGTTTGGCTGTGATAAGTTTTCATTTTCCAGTTTGAATAATCTTTGTTGGAAGATTGGGGGTAAGGGATTGCATTCATGGGATTGAAGGCATGTTTCCATTGAATATTGAACCTGGCACTGGTTGGGTCTGGCTCGATTTTAGAGGGAAACACATATAGGTCTAATTCCTACATCAGTTATTGGAGTTGGTGTTGATGGCAAGTTTGTTATGCTTTTGTTTTTTGTTTTTTGTTTTTTGTTTTTGTTTTTTGTTTTTCTTTTTTCAGATCCCTTTTCCTTTATGATCTTTGGGAAATGATTTGATGGAATTTTATGAGGAGCACCAATTAGGCTAGATTTGGGTGCCTAGAAGATTTGTGTTACAATATATTGCTGACATTCCTATATCCTACAACCTGCAAGGGTTGGTCTATATTTTCATTTCCTGTTGGGATCCTCATTGTGTTAAATTTGGTGGTCCCATGTTGTTAATGATCCTCTTATTATTTGTTTACCTTATTTGTCTCCTTAGACCTATATGGTATGAATTCTTTGACCCTAACGGATGCTAAGTCATTGGTCCTTCATGGAATCTTATTGGTGGACCGTTGTTTTGACTTCTCTAATGCTAATCGTGCACTCTCCTTCCTCCAGACTTGAGTGTTCATATTTATTTACCTTTCTATGGCAATTTTTGACATTTTATCCCTTGGCCTCATGTTTTCTAAGTGGGTGATCCCATTTGACTTATTGATACTGGGTGACTGGGAAGTCTTTGTCCATATTGGCCATGTCATTGGGCCAAGGTGGAATCTAATTGGTGCTCCAATATTTTGACTTCTCCTTTGCTAATCAAATTCTCTCTTTTCTTTGGTCTTGAGTGGTCGTTTCATTTTCCATTTTAGGGGTGGATTTGTCATTTTTTCCTCTCGATTGGCCTCTTGTATTCTAATTGGGAGATCTCATCAGATTTGTTGATCACTGTGTGGCTGGTCTTTATATTTCCTCCTCTCCTGGCAGTAAGGTCTGAGACCTTTCTCTGGTGGATTAGGGAGACTTTGATTTGTCCAAATCTACAGACACACAACATCAATGTCTTTTTATCCTTAAATGGGCATCAATTTTAAACCATCAATTCAATAAATTATAAATATAATTTGCAGAAGTTAGAGAGTCAATTTTTAGGCATCAATTCAGTAAATTATAAATATAATTTGTAGAAGTTAGATGAAATGGGTAAAAGTAAATATTAAAATTCATGTGAAGGGCGGTTTAAAAATAAAGTCGTCATAAAAAAATTTGTTGATGGGTAATCGGACCCGTCAAATTTAACACCTTCTAGGAGGGTCACTTGTACTCACTTACTATCAAACTTCATTTGGGTAGGGGGTGCAAGAACATTTTCACAGTTGTCTTCTTTATTACTTGCGTACTATGCAAGGATCCAGACTAGCGGCTGATTGAACTTTCTTGGCCCTGGTGGGGGGGGGGCTTTGAAGTTTGTTGAAGTGGAAACAAATTTTCTCTATTTTCAGAAAATTGGTTGGTCCCGTCACCATCCATCGGAACGCCTCCATCGAAATTGAGTGACTTGAGGGGCACTGGGAATTTTTTTCCTAATTAGTGGAGAAACATGGAGGACATGCTAGGACTTCCTTCTCTCTATCTGGAAGCGGTGGTGGAGATTACGATATAGGTTGAATTGGAGGCTCTTTCCCATAAAACCTCAATTCTACTATCATCTTCGGCTATTCCTCTACATGAAATAAAGAACCTTTCTCTATAGGAGGGGGGACGAACATACCAAATAGTCAAACAGGTGGGGGTAGCACCTTCTCAAAAAAATAGTAAGGCAATGAAAGCAGTCATAGGGGAGCAACCTCTCACTCTTGGGGCAGACTCCTTTTGGGAAAGTTTGGAGAGACTAAAACTGAAGGCTCTTGTGGTTCAGTGGCACCATTTGAGGATGAATGGTGAGTAGATAAAACGACGGGTGGAAACATGGTGGTTTCCAATCCTGAAATATCGTCCAAAAATCAGCATTTTGTCTAATGGGTGGATATGCTTCCATTTCCTATGCACTGAGGACTCATAACTCATTCTAGAGTCACCCTGGGTCAAGGGTAGAGGGGACCTTATGCTTCAGTGATGGCAAGCTAGTTTTGACCTATTCAAGGAGGCTTCGTGACACAATCTAGTCTGGGAAAAATCTCATGGGCTGCCTCTAGAGCTATGGAATGAGGCGAATATTAGAGATATAGCAAATTGAATCGGAAAGTTTTACTATTGGGATGGGGGGAGCTTTAAACAACTAGACAAGAGGATGTCTTGGGTCATGGTAGAAATGGATTTTGGGAATGGTTTTCTAGCGGAATTAGAGAATAGGTGGGGAACATATACTATGAACATTTCCATTTATTATTAGGGAATTCCCTTTCGCTTCCTGATTTTCCATGAGACGGGACATTTAAAACAAGTTTTCCCATATAGATTTTCTATGGGAGGCTTTTGCAACATGATGGCACAAACGATCATTGATGAGGTGGGAGCATTAGACTCTTCCCCAGATCTTCTGGTGCATACTCAGGACATTAAAACAGGTAATCCTTGCCTTCAAAAAGAATGTGCTCTGAATAATATTATTCAATTAGAAACTACTTTCAATTTGTCACATGAAAGTTCAGAAAATATATGTTTGGGGGGTGCGGGGTTTACTTCTTCCATAACTAGGTTTTGTTAATGGCCCCATGGATAACATTGTTCCAAAATTTCCATACTATGGAACGACTATTCAACTGAGGTGGTGGGGTGGGGAGGTCATTATTGAACCCAAACCGTTTCATAGTCATGTCCATAAGGAGGGTCCTGTGTTTTTTGGGCCCGGACAGTCCTCCAAATGTCCTAGAAATTAGAATGTCCTTCTTCCAAATTGGTAAAGGGAAGGAAAAGGAAGCGCACCCTGAGCCTTCTACAGATAAGAAAAAGAGGGCTACTAAATACAAAAAAATATTTATATGCAACATTTATGTCCCCTTACTTCTGGATTTGGGTGAATCTGCGATGGGTGGCACTTTGGAGGATTATGATCATTTTGGTGGGAATTATTTGAATGAAGATTCCTTCATTGTTCGGGTCCTTAGAGGGGATACACCCATCACATAGGTGCCCCCATCAACTTTATGTCTTTGAATATTCGGGGCTTGGGTGCGGCCCATAAATCTTGGGGACTCAGTGAATTGGTCTGGGTATGCAATGCCTCTATAATATTTCTTCAGGAAACCATGTGAACTTGAGAGGGTTCATGGGCTACTATGATTTATGTCTGTCATGATTGGTTTGATTGCACATCAGATGCAATTGGTCATTCTAGTGGCTTGGGACCGATGTGGAACTTGAAACATTTTTCCTTGCTTTCTATATTGATGCAGACATTCTCATGTTCAGCCACCTACCAGGATCCTCACATAGAGTCTATCTTATTAATCTATATGCCCTGTACGTTGGTAGGAGAACATACTGGGAGAAAATTGGAGCTTCTAGTATTTTTAGTTTATAATCTATTATTCTATCTGGGGATCTCAAATTTAATGTGGGGAGACATGAAATCTAGGGAACAAAGTGTTACACAATATTTTTTCACGCCTCCTACACTTCCCTGTGTCATACCCATCCTGATATGCAGTTCAAATCCTCCCTGAAGAATTAAGCTCAAAACCCTAATTTCAGGGTTAGTTCGACTATGACACTGGAAAATCGTGCTAATGGCGAGTTGTACTATACTAGCCTTGTGCTGGCAACATAATTTTTACTTGGATACTCACGGTGATACCTAAAAGGAAAATTTTCCCAAAGAGGACAAGAAGCTTCGTGATCTAGAGGCTTCCAGAGCGACGAGATGGAGGTTGTTCAATGTGGATGTGGTCGAATTCTCCCAATATTTCCCTTTGATCTTATCTCTCTGAGCTACCTCTTTGAGATGAGGGCCTTCCCCTATGTTTGGAGAGATCCTAACTCCCTCTCCCTGCCTATATATTCATCCTCTCCCATTCCCAAATGGTTGATCTCTGATTATTTGCACCCTTATGTTGAGATAGTGCCTACATGCTACTCATTTGGCTTGGAGAAGGAGTGCTTGGAGAGCTAGAGCTTGGACTTGGACATTCACTCAAGGAGGGCTTATTAACATCAGGGCTTGGTTGTATGATTCCTCTTTTATTCATTAATATATACAACTTTTGGTTCAATTTCCATAAATGTTTGTGTCAATTCATCATTTATCTTAATGCTCCTTGATCTGTTAAGTGGATTACATTCAATTATGCTTGCTGCACTTGTATTCTTTGTTGTGTTTTTGGCGTCTTGTGCAGGTTTTCAAATGCTGTGAGTAGTAAGGCTGAGCTTGAGGAGAAAGTGATAGGGATCTTCAACAAAGGATTACCATATAACATCAGAATGAGGCAAGTCTCCTTCCTCTTCTTGTTTTCAATATCTTTCAACCTCTGTGAGTGATTTTCCAGTGTAATTACCGTGGGTTTGTCTTGATTGTTATCCTTGTGTCATTGTAATTGTCTCTTGGATTTTGTTGATGTGTGTTTGAAGCTTGATCACGTTCTAGGGTTTCTAGGTTACCCTTGACTCATTGCTTGGCTTGTCTCTGTGAGATTGATTGCTTCCATTTAGGATTTTCGCTGCAGTTAGGACATCATTTTCAAGTTGCTTTTGGTTCATGTTTGTGAAGTTATTTTCATTAGTGTTGGATCATTTTGGTACTTTGAAAATTGCTTCTACTCCATTTTCAAATGTAGGTTACAATTGTTTTCTTTGGTGAAACTAAAAGTGAATGCTTGTTTTGATTTGATTGTTTCGAAAAGAGAAGTGAAAGGATTTTCTTCATTTAAGTATTTTTGAAACGTTTTGTATTCGAAACCAAATGTGAATGAAATTTTCATTTTAGTTGTTTTGGATTGCATTTTTCCCTTTACTTGTGAATTAGTTTGCATTTTTTAATCAAAGTGAAAGGAAAAGAACATAAATATTAGTGCATCTTAGGGAAATAAAAGTGATTTGTGTTTCTCATAGGATTGCATTTTGGCATTGCATTTGTTAGTGAAAGTGAAAGAGTAGTTTTCATTTTTACATATTGCATTAGAAAAGTTAAAGAGTTATGTTTTGATGCATTTTGCTTGACTGTTGCATTATTTGGTTGTCTCTCTTCCCTCATTAGTTTATCCTTCATCGAATGAAAGGATCACATTTTTCTCATTTAGTTGTGTCATAGGAATTCAGGTGACGTCGTTAAGCCATAAAATTGAAACCTAATTCAAGATAAACTTAAAATTTACCTCAATTAACCTAAGGATCATTTGTAACCTAATGAAAATATCTAGAGGCCTAGGCCAGAGACGTGTCCCGACATCTTTAAACATAACATTGGTCGTTAACTACCTGCATTGTATCCAGGGGGTGAAATCACATCCCATTACGGAAGTATATCGAAGGTTCTCCAGTACTTTAGGGTATATAAGAGGCACTTCAGTATGGAAATTATATAGGGATGTTCTCATCGAATGGTTATGCATTAGACAGTGCTAACACGGACTTGTGCTCCCCGTACCTAGTCAAGTATATATTGGGAAACCCCACTAGGTTGTTATCCTTTAGCCAAAGGTAACCGAGTCATCCGCCTTGTAAGTGTGATAGACCAAACACAACATTTGGGAGATTGGTTGCCATACTCCAAGTCCTTGGTTTCGGTTAAGGTGTATATAACGGTTCACGAATACTTGGTAAACCCTATTGCTTAGCATTACCATTTTTTTTATTTATTTGTTGTTTCATTTCATAAAATTAACTTCCAACGATAACATGTCGAACCCATGCAATTTATTCTTGGACTCAGATTAATTAATTCCTTGTAAATTTTAATTTTAATCATCCCTTAACAGATCATCTCTTCTCCTTCTTCTCTTGAGAGAAAGTCATCGTGGCTAAGCCATTGTGTTCACCTCATAGTTCCCCTTCATCGTTTGATACTGAAGGGTCCTCACAAGGAGTTCATCCTATAATTCCACAGTCACTTGAAGCTCAAGGATTTGAACTTGGAATTGTCCCAAGTATCCAAACTCTTGCTTCTCATCCTCCACCGTGAGACTCATCATCATCTCATGAGTCTGATCTAGAAACCCCTAAGAGTCCAAAGAGGTTTGTTTTATATCCTCCGAATCCACTTTTTGATCCGTTTGTGATATCTCCTCAACATCCTTATAGTCGATACAACAACCATGGTGTTCCTTTGGATTTATCTCCTCCTCCATCTCAGATTCCTCCTCGCCAATTGTTTCCACCTATGGCTTCAGAAGGTGAGATTCCAACCTCTCCTTGAGGTCCTCCATAAGTCTCTGCTACTCACACTCCTAGTACTGATAATGATTATGAATATGAATTCCTCTGAAAGGCTTCTTACGTAGGAAAAGTTCCATCTCAACTGCCTCCTGAAAACAGTGGGCCTATGCTTCCACATGGTTATACAACCTTGGATCAACTAGTGTTAGGAACTCCCAGTGCTTCTTCAATATACCAAAATCCAATTTGGTCATCAAATTATATGCCTACTTCTGGTTCATTTTTTCATAACATGACCTCTTAGACACCTGTACAAACTGTCGTTACTTCAGTTCTAATTCAACCGATGATTCCATCACAACTGTTACCTTCATTTAAACCTTCCATTCCGGTGCAACCGATAGTTTCGGTTTATAAATCTGTAAGTTCCTCAATTCCCCCATCAAGTGAAAAAAATGTGCCACTGCCTCATTCCCAACATGGGGGGGGAATTCCAAATATCCCTCTTGTCTCAAGTGGAACCCATGTGAGTGTATCACAACCTCACATTGATGGAGTAAATCAACCTATTAGTGGTATTCCTAATCCCACTGATTCATCTTTTCCAGTTGGAGCTAGTAATGTCCAATATCAACAACCTTATACGACACTGATACCCCTCCAACACTCTTATGTTCCATATGGTTCACAAGCACTACAAAATCCACCTTATATTCTGCAAGTAGGTCCTCATGTGCAACCTGGTCAAAATCCTATTCCCGATGCATATGATCAAATCCCAATTGGAACTTATCAGTACCAACAGGGAATTCCTCAAGGAACTGTTAAAAAATCTTTATAGTAGCAAGGGAAAACTTTGCAGTAGTAGGGGCAACCTTTGTAGTAGCAGGGGAAACCTTTGCATCAATTTCAACAACCTTTGCAACAACAAATGTAGTATGTCCAACAACCCAATCAACCCTTGTGTCTACAAGGTCAACCATTGCAACAACAAAGTTAGCCCTTGTAGCAGCAAACTCAACCTTTATATCAACAAGGTCAAACCCTTCAGACACAAGGCCAACCCCTACAGCAGTAGGGCCAATAGCTTTACTACCAGGGTTAGCAGTTGCAACAACCATATAATCCAAATGCCGCACACAATGTTTATCCATCTTATGGTTATCAATGGCCTATGGCAGGTCAATATCAAGCCTACCTTGGGTAGAATCCACTTTATGATAAAGGTATCCCTCGGTGGGTGATGAACACCAATATTGCAGCAAGAATGTTGCAACTCCTGGGGCTACCAAATTTACTTTATCAACCCAAGGTTTGTAAAAACTTAGAGGTGACAGTGTTGTATACAAGTAAATGTGATCAGCCCGCTCTTTGTCACTGCTAAGCTGGCGATAGACCACTAAGGTTTTTCTAACCAAAATTCTATTGATTCAGAAGAATCTTGATTTAAAATGAGGAAAAGAGAAATCTACACTAAAATCCATCTTGTCTACTGCAGTAAGGAAAAGGACTGAAATCAAATGCTTAAACACACCATTCTTCTAACTAAATGCTAAGAGGTTTTGCTTCAAAAGAATGCTAAATTAACATGTATGCAATCCTATTGTCCTAGGCATGCAAATTAAAACATCAAACATTCTATTGTTGTGCATGTAAATGAATAAAATAACTATGTTTTTCTTTTTGTCTTTTTTTGTGTGAAAGTGTGAAAGCTAACTTCTTTTGGTGATGTGGCAGGTGGCTTAGGGATGATGGTGAATGGTTAGAAGGCTTGAGAGACAAGTATGAGTCCTTTTCTAGCTTCCTAGGGGATTTTTCCACAATTAGGCCTCAAAACAGGCCACTATAGGTCAACGTACAGGATGTCCTAATGTGTTCTACAGGATGTCCTAAATTCCGACAGGATCCCCTGTATTCCTATAGGATACATCCCAGAGAAAAAGGATGGATGTTGAAGGTGATGGAAGGCTTAGGAAAGGTGAAGGGAGTGCCTAGGTATCCTTCAAAGCTCAAAATCAGAGTTGTGAGATGGCTGGATTTTCTCAATAAGCTTAGAGAAGTACCCTAGTGAAATGATGAAATTGGTGAGGGTTTTAGTGAAAGAAAGTGATGGCCATGGATGGATGAAGTTGGGATGAGGTCACTGATCATGACATCTCTATGTATTGTTGAAACTCCTACACTGCATCAAATATTGACATTTATCCATAAATCATGTAAACAAGAAGGATTTCAATTAACTAAGGAAAACAAAATTTCATGAGCTAGCTGCCTATTTCATGCATGGGAAGGACTTGCAGAATAATATGAAGCATTTATGAGATCTAATGTGAGACTGAAGATGGAAGAAATTATAACTAAATCCTATTCTTGCAAACTAATCAAATACTGGCGTAAGTAACAGAAAACCCTAAATTCCATGAGAAACTAGAATTCTATCTTTTTGGGGTTGCATACGAGTTCTTTCCTCAAACCATGATCCTTGAAGGGAGGAGTGAGGCCAAATTCACCTACTGACAACTTTTTGATATTCCTTTCTCTTCTAAGCTATTGTTGAAGTAAGGCACAAATGGAAGCAAACTAATTAAATCCATAACTACTTGCAATGAAATAATGATAAAGACAACTCAACTATGAAATCAAATAAACATACAAATACAAGAAGAGGAGCCTTTGCTACTAGGGTTGGGCCCTAACCCAAGAGCTTTAGCCGTCTAAGTGAACTCAGTGCTGCATCAAGGAAATGCTCATTCTCGTAATCAAATCAGAAAATTACATAACAATGTCTTCCACAAGTCTTGAACTCGAAAATGACTAGTGTTTTTACAAAAAAAAATTGAATCCTAATGAGGCTCTAGGCATCTTGATTTATACAACTGAAGTATCCAATGACTTCCTTAAATCTATGGGGCTCAGTTCCCAAAATCAAGATAAATTGACTCCTTAACTACCACTTGTTCGACTGCCTTTTGATCTCCATGACTTGGCTGCTTGTACTCTGAGCTAGTGTGATTGACGGAGGAATATTCGAATGAGTTAGGAGTAAATGAGGAGGATCTACCTCCTAAAATATCTCCTCCTTGTCTCATTCGATTTTCAACCCTTAATTAGCCAAAATTTTCATGATTTTCTCTCAAAAACCTGCAATCAATGCACATTAGTCTACTAGGCATAATATCTCACTTTGACTCATCTCACTAAGAAAAATACAATCAAAATATGTAATAAATTATGAGAAGAGTTGATTTGAATAATCTAGGAGGTGTATTAATGGTCCATATAGTTACCCAATGATGAGGCTCATCATCACCCCTCTACTAAAAGTGTTGTTCATCCTCTGAGCAACTCAATCTATATCCATGTCTTTCATTTCTCTAGTGGCCTCCCTAACATCCCATGCTTCTACTGTAGTTTCCTCTTCCTATGCATATAATCCTGCCTTCCTCGTTATCTCCTCCCACTGCTTTCTTTCTTCCTCTTCCTTCCAACATTCCTAAGAGCAGTGGTGGACTGTGTCTCAAGCCAATCCAATTGACTTTGAGTATTTGGAGATATTTCTTGTACATGGGTGTCATTTTCATTGCTTCTCTCATTCGCTAAGGGGAATGGTACTCTCTGATTTTCAAGTTGTAGGGAAAAGTGTTCCATATCCTTTGGAAAGCTTTCATGTTGTCATATCCTAACAGCCTGAACATGTTCTTAAAGTGTGTGATTTCTTTCTCTTGGGTAGCAAGGTACCTAGGTGCAAGTTAAGGGTCATTTGCAATCAAGTTATGTGTGCTGATGAGAGCCACTGGATTTTATTACTTAGCTCTTATCATGAGGGGTTTTGTTTCTTCCCTTGCCATTACTTTCTTGATTTTTGCAGTCCTTGCTTCCTCATGATTCATCCATGATGCCAAAGCCATCAACTGTAAGTCACATAGTTTTGAATTAGGGTCCCACACATTCAAATCAGTTGAGGCCAAGTTGTGGAGGTAAAACTCATACATTTTAGCTCTATTCTCCAATGTGCTTTGATCATTGAGATCAGTGAATTGTCTATAATCCTGGAATGGCATAGTGCCTAATTCTTCCTTAAGATACAATGCATAGGACTTAGCTAGCATCTTACACTGGATTGCCTCTAAGGATAGACTGGCCATTGATGCCATTTGATTCTCTCTCTATTGTAGTTGTCCCCTTAACCATGCATTTTCTACCTCCAACTGAGATTTCATCATTTCCTCTCTGTCCCTCAAGCTGCTGAGTTCTCTACCCATCTCTTTAACTTTTTCCTCCATGTGACCTATGTCCTCCACTCCTTTAGATTTGGAATTTTTCATCCACCTATGTGTTCTTGCCCTTTCTTTCTCAAGCTCAAAGAATAATGGGATGGAAAATTTCTATGGAATGACGCTACCTCCTTCAATAAATATGTAGTAGGAGTCAAGGTTAGGTTGAGGACTAGGTTCCCTAAGCTCCGGATCCTCTATTTCTTGCTGCATACTCCCTTCTTAGTCCAATTTCTCAGTTTCGTGTAGGATTTCCTATGCTTCTTGTAGGTCCTTCTATGTCTCCTATAGAAGGCCTTTTCCTTTGGATGAGGCATCTCTAATGACATGCATCCTAACATAAGTGATAGCAAACTTGGGAGAGGCTTGTCTTGATGATCCTCCGCCTTGAATTTTCATGAGAGGAGCTACCTTTTCCTGTTGTTTTGGTGAGTCTTCAATGGAAATAGGAACCTTGGTGGGAGTTTGAGGTTTTCCTTGCCTTATTCTTGTACTTTTTCTTGTCCTATAGTACAATGGAGTTTGTCTTTGTCTCTTCCTTTTTTGCTCGATAGGGGTACTAAGGGCAGTGAGGCCAGCTGCTACCTCTTTCTTAGTGGGTTCTGGGGATACACTGGGTGATTCCTCCCCTTCTTTACCTTGCATTATAGACCTCTATTCTTCATTGTCTTTTGTCTCCCCTTTTCCATTTTCCTTTTCACTCTTGTCTTTCTCCTCTTCTTCTCCCTCTAGTTCCTCACTCTGTTCATTAGTTTCCTCCTTTGCATCTTCTTCTATCTCTTCACCACTTTCCTTCTCCTTTCCTTCCTCTTCTTCCTCCTCTATTTCCTCTTCATCCCTCTCTATTTCTTCTTCATCCTTATTTGTTTATTCTTCATCCCTTTCACTAATAGTGGGGCTTTTGTCATACTCAAGGTGTTATTGACATATTTGGGCACTGAAACCCCAATCTTATATATCGATAAACTAGGGCTATTTAACCCCTAAAAGTGTTGTTTCATACCCTAAAGGATCATCGTCAACTGATTACATCATTCCCCAAAAGTTCCACCTAAAAATCATCCAGAACTGGCCAAAACAGGACCATACTAACTGCTCCATTATCAGGGTGTGATGCATACTAGCTTCTACACTAGCCAGGTGTGATGCATACTGACGAGGCCTTCTGTAGGGTGCAATGAGCGAGGATGGACAAATGTTTGAGATAGTTTACTAAGTGGATGCTCATGGAATCTTCTAGAAACTTCTCCTATGACACTTTCCTCTCTGAATTCGCCTAGGGATGAGTAAGAGATCCAAGAAATCTCCAAGTGGAACCAAAAACAACAAGTGGAATGACACTAATCAAAACCCTAGAGATGACTCACACCCTTGCACACATCTATAAATGGATCCATCATCTAAGAGATTGGAGGCTAGAATTTTGTAATTTGCAAGGAAGTGATGATAGTTTGTGGTTAAGAAAGAGCATTGTATTTTTGGTGTGATCTTGCTTTTCATGAGGTGAAGAGGGCTTTGATGCTAGGAGGATGATGTTAGATTAGATAGTTGGGTTGTAATTCTCCTTTCTATTTAATAAAGTTCTTTGAGTTTTCTTCCATACAACTGTGTAATTTTGGATGTTATTATTTGTGAATGCCATTGTATGTTCATTGTATTTCTGATTCTGCAATGCTTATGATATAATAGATCAAGATGCTTTGACGGTGTTTAGTTACTGTGTTTTTATAGGTATTCTCTAAGTGGGATAAGTAGGAGAGGAGTTGCAAGCTCTGTCAAGTGGGGAGAGACATCAATTAAGGAGTTAACCGGAAGATCCAGGTTGGTTTCTTTGCCTCTCTCGTATCTATCATACATAGAAGAAATCCCAAATTGCTTTGATTGTTTGTTTCTAGGATAACTGCCAATCCTAGAGGGCTAGTCGATCGAAAAGACACTAGTTTTCCCGTAAACCAAATGGCTTGGGGATCGAATAGATGTTTGTTTGTTATTTTTGTTTGATTTATAAACTATTGATGGAGCTGGAAGTTAGCCAGACAACCTTCGAACTACTCTTGCTCTACAATTGCATAGTAGATGAATGCTGCTTCAGTCAATCTCTGGTTTAGTTTATGAATTGAGAATTTGACTTACAAGCATTCTAGATTCCCTATTGGTAGCTCAGTAACCTCCCAAGATCATTCCTTTGTACTTTTCTCTTTACTGTCCATCATAGTTAAGCTTAAATCACTGAAATCAGCTGCAAATTTGAGCCAAAACCCACCTCAGTTGCGCTCCCTAGCCCATCGCACTATTTGTCACTGTCCACCAGTATGCATCACAATTCCGGAGTGTAGCAGGTGCGATTCATACTTGTTTCTGTGAAGCCCAGGTGTGATGACTGACTGAACCTATTTCTATTCTTTAAATTTGGGGTTTTTGTCCTTGTTTTCAGTTCTATTTAGTTGATTTGCTATTTATGAACAGTGCCTCATTACTGAAGCTTGATTGCATTACATAGATCAGCCTCCATTGATTAGGATTAGTAAATGTTTTTATGTATTTTTCCATCATTTACAATCGTTTGTCGAAAAGTTGCTTAAATCGATCTGTCATTTTGGTACAAAAAGTGTCGTAACTGTCGTTTTGTGTCAAAAAAGAGAAGTGTTATCGAGTCTTCCTTCTCTGAATAGTCGATTGAACTTTTTGTCATGTATTTGATTTGATTTGTTGATATTTGAAGTGTCAAAAGCATTTTCTATTTGAAATTGAAAAGTGTCGTTTAGTCTTCCTTTATATTTTTGAAAAAGAAATTGTCGAAATGTCGCTTTGAGTAAAATATTTCAGATCTTTGCTATACATTTGTTTCTCCTTTTTGGCATTTCTCACATTAAGGGAATGAGAAACAACTACATGTATTTGCATTTGCATTTAGACTGTGTGCGAAAAATGATTGAGGAAAAGTGCATTTAGTGTGTGCTCTTTTCTCTTTGTTTGAAAGAATCGTAATTTTCTTTCCCTAGTAGCTAGGATTTTCATTGCTAAAAATAAAAAACGATTGTTTATCATTGTAGATTTCCATTTTAGGAATTTTAAATCTACATCACGTGGTGAGCCATTGAAAGGCAAACTTTTAAACAAGATCAACTCTAAAATAAATCTCAATGAACCTAACAACGCTTTGGAACCTAACGCAACACATCTAGAGGTCTAGGCTAGAGACGTGTTTCGACGTTGTAAAGTCTAGTATCTATCGTTTTCATTGAAGGTTGGGTGATTCCTCCTATTTGATATGACAAGTGCTAGCACGGACTTCTGCTCCCCGTATTGTTGAGTATATATTGGAAGACCACAATAGGCTTATATCCTTTATCCATAGGAAGCCGTGTCTGCCACCCTATCGATCGCAATGCACTGAACATAACATTCAGGAAGATTGACTGCCGTACATAAGTCCTTGGTTATTTGTCTTTAATTATTTATCACCAAGGTGTATATTGTAGTTTTGCGATTGGTTTGGTAATCCCTCTGTCTAGATTTCCAGAGTAGTCAATTTTGTTCCTTTTCGACTCTTTAAAAGAAAAGGTCCATCTGAGCACTTGTCACTTCAGGCTCATTAAAAATCGAAGGGGACTAGAGTCATCTTTAGCTTTT
>APFE031027898.1:5489-21191 GCA_000404065.3 Pinus taeda | reverse complement strand
TTAGCTTTTTCTCGACTCTTAAAAATTGAAAAAGCAAAGTTGTGTCAAAGCGTCATTAAAATTTATTTAATTCGAAATAACATCCGTGTTCTTTCGTTGATCTTAGGTTGAGATAATGGAGTCCACCAATCAAGGGATCCCTTTTGAGGGGAATCCTAGTCCATTTTCTTCTTGGGGAAATGTTGGTGCTCCATACATGGCCACATTGTCCCTTTTGGGAATTACAATTGGCCTGCCAGTCTGGCTATTCTCAACCTCTATCGTTCAAAATACCATGATTCCTCAACAATCAAATAAGCATTCAGTTGATACTGAAGTTGACTCTTTGCCTTCTTCTTTGTTCGTTTTTCCCTCCCCTTCTTCCTCTTCGCTTGGTGAAAGCAGTGATGCTAGTAACCAGGTGGCTCAGAAGAAGAAGAAAGGAAAGTAGAAGAAGAAGAAGCCAATTCAGCAAGGGGGAAACCATGCAGAAACTGGTGAAAATCCGTACACTAAAATTTCCAAACCCAAATCTCCATGCATAATTTGTAGAGGAGACAATTTTCATCGAGAATGCCCATGCATTCCTCAGATCTTGAGAGAATGGTCCACCCGTTCGCACCAACCAGTTTCCTCAACCTCTGGTGATCATGTTGACGGCACACCATCAACTAGTAATAGTAGACATAAAATAAAGGTTGAAATTCCATGTAGGTTATGTGAAGGGGACCATACCCTTCCCCGTTGTCCTTTTTTGGATGAAGCCAAAAGAGTCTTGCATAGCCATCCTGCTTCACCGTAGTGACTTCCATCTGGATACAGGAAACTCTCCCCAAGTCCTTTACTAGTTGAAAATCCGACTGACATAGCTCAACTGTCGGTCAAAACATCTATCGCTGAAAGTGAATCTTCTGAGTCCATACCAGACCAAAGCCAACAAGTCAAGATGGTAGTCGACCCAGTTTTATCTTCAGAAGATCATACCCTTCCCAAAGAGGGTGAGAATGATACTGTTCAAATTATTTTTATCACTTCAGAGTCCGATGAACTTGGGGGCAATCCACCCATTCCTTCACAACAGGAAGGGGATCCCCCAGTTCCCACGACTCAAGGGGTCATTTCTCCCTTTTATTCGGTACTCCCTCCAAGCAGTCTAGTCACTTCCTTTGATTGGAATTGACTAGTAAGATCACTCCTTCCATCTTACGTCCCTTTCAGGATCGTAGTGCAAGTTTACAAAATGATCATGTCTGGCACTATCATAGATGAAGGGGCATCAACGAGTATCCTTTCCTCAACTTCTTGGAAAGCGCTTGGTTTGCCATCGCTTATGCCTGTTACACAGAATTTTTCAGGATTTAACAAAGGAACCAGTCAACCGTTAGGGATCCTTCCTAAGTTACCGATAACTTTGGGAAGGAAAACCATTCACTCGAACGTGATGGTAGTCCAAGGACCGTTAGATTACAATCTACTCCTTGGATGTGACTATGTTTATAACATGGAGGTTATTATTTCAACACTCTTTCAAGTGATGTGTTTCCCACATTAAGGCAAAAATGTCACCATTGACCAGCTTTCATTTCCCAGTTCAAGCATAGCTCCAAATCGATCATCATCCCTAAATGGTCCTTTTACATCAGTTGTTTCTCTCCAACCTTCATTCCATCCACCTGATTGCCGGGAGTAGTCTGATGAATGTGACAAAGCTTAGGGGGCATGCACCCTTGTCTATCCTTGTCTATTTGGCAAATGAACCTGGCTAAAAAGATATGTTTCCTTGTAGGTTATGTGATTGGTCTAAAACACCATTCAACTTTGTCCACTCTGTGGACAAAGCCCAGGAAGTGTTTTTGTCTAACCGCTGAAGAAACCATCCTACAATTTGAATTTCCCTGTAAGTTAAGTGATTGGTCTGACACACCATTCACCTTTGTCTGTGCTGCAGACAAAGCCAAGGAAGTGTTTTGTCTAATTTCTAACAAAAACCATCCTACTTAACCACAGTAATTTCCATACGGTTACTGGAGACTCTCCTTTTCATCATGTTGGGGGCATGCAAAAACCTTTTTCAATTTCTTTTTTTTTTTAAACTTTTTAACATTTTAGCTTTTTAGCTTCTTAGGTTAGGTGATTGGTTTGACACACCATTCACCTTTGCCTGCATTGCAGACAAAGCAAAGGAAGTGTTTTGTCTAAATGCTGATGAAACCATCCTACCTAACCTCAGTATTTCCTTAGTTTCTTAGTTTTTCTAGCTTTTTAGTTTTGTCTTCTCTAGTTTTTCAGTTTTGTCATTTCTAGTTCACGTAAAAGAAAAACTAAAAACTGAGCATATGTTATCGCATGGTTCAAGCTCGTTAAAAAATAAACCTACCACTAAGCATAGTTCCCCATGGTTCAAGCTCGTTAAAAAATGAACCCACCTTCGGTAAATAACCTTTGTGATTTCCATGTTATCAGCCTTTTTAGCCTTGGTTGTGTTCCTGCCATCACCTCCATCTTTTTGGCCGATCATATGCTCCCACTTGATTGTTTACCCTTTTGAGGAACAACTATGACGAGTGGTCCTATTAGCCAACCTCTTCACATCACCATGTTTTGAGAAGTTCCAAGCTTACCCGGAACCAGTTGCTAACCGAAATGCCACTCGTTCCTAAAAAACGAGTCTCCTTTAAACTCTTTTCAGACTCGTTAAATATGAAAAGATTGTCAAGCTATTGGCCTTTTCAGCTCGTTAAAGTAATGGGAAGTTCCATTCCTCCTATATATTTTAATATTTTTCAGACCTGAGGGATTATCTCATGAAAAAGCTCGAGTGCTTGTATTTGCGGTTCGGTAAAGTGATCGAAAAGTCATCCCTTTTGTATTATTTTATCCTTTTTTGTACTTAAGGGATTATGCTATGAAAAAGAACTGCTGGAGTTTTCTTTTCATTCCTTTTCAAAATATCTAAACATGAAAAGGGCCAAGTTTTCTTTGTCGCTAAACTCATTAAAACAATAGTGACAAATTTGTCCACCTAAACAAAAATGGGTTTTGACTATCACTAGACTCGCTAAAACATAGCGACAGGTTTGCCTGAAGGGAAAATTATAGAACAAGCATATGTTATCCTCCTCAAGCTTGAAGAAAATAAAGAGGTACTGGTCAACAATGACTGGGGAAAAGGGAAGAGAACTTGAAGAATTTTATGGTAACAGGTCGCTCTTGAACATGACACTTTCATTCCATCACCATGATTGAGTCGGGTTGGGTTATTCCATTCACTGGTCATTTCACCATTGGTATTCTGCACCATCCATTTGTTGGGGTTAATGCTACCAATCCATCTCAGTGTTGCCGATATGTTCAAGAGAAGTCATTGAGTTGAGAAACTACCATCCAGTTAATGCCTCATCCACTGCAATACCTTCACCCTCCATTTTCCATGACCGCCATTCCTAAACCTTGTGTCGTCAAATCATTTTCACCTCCAGAAAATCATTTGCTTCGTTTCATGTCATAGATATGGGATACATTAAGACCCTCCTATGACGGGTCACTTCTTGTCAACATCAGCTCATTATCCAAGAAGTTGAATTAGAAATACCCCTTTCAGTACTTTGAAGCTTGCATGCCTCAATGGCAAGTTTCTCACTTCCAGCGACAGGTTGACATCAATGGCCTTCGATTGAAAGCTTTTGCGTGGTGTTCGACATCAGATCATTTATTCATGTCACGTGAATTGTACTGTAATACCTTGAATGTCATCATCATTATCGGTGATTCCTCTCACGTCTATTAATAGCTCACACTATTGTTGGTAATCAGGCGATGTCTTTCCATGTTCGACTTCAAAAGATCTCCTGACATGGATCAACTTGTACATCGGGCGAAGATTGAACAAGATTGAAGATCTCCGATCTAGTTTCATCCATTCGAGCTGTGATATATTCAAGGATATAAAGACATTAAATGTACACAGAAGCTGCACAGATGGTCATCCAAGCCAGGGGTGATGAAACTACATTTGAAGAATCACCTGTCTGCATATGCAGACGACTGCCTTTTCTATGTACATGAAATGAATTTATAAAGTTGAGCATGGGAACGCCAGCCTTAGCTAGATCATGAAAATTATATGATGATTATGTATTGTATTGTATCTTATACAGGTCACCTTCCAGTTCGAATACCTTGGATCCTCATGATAAAGCATCTCACCCGACATAAAAGATTTACGACTTCATGCTTTAGGGTACAATTGTTATAGACATATTTGGGAACTACAACCCCAACCTTATATGTCGATAAACTAGTGTTCTTTAACCCCTAAAAGTGTTTTTTCATACCCTAAAGGATCATGGTTAACTAATTACATCATTCCCCAAAAATTCCACCTGAAAAACAATATATAATTGGCCAAAATAGGACCATACTAATTGCTCCATTGTCAGGGTGCGATGCATACTGACTTCTACACTAGCCATGTGCAATGCATACTGATGAGGCCTTCTGTAGGGTGCAATGAGCGAGGATGGACAAATGTTTGAGACAGTTTGTTAAGTGGATGCTCATGGAATCTTCTAGAAACTTCTCCTATGACACTTGCCTCTCTGAATTCGCCCAGGGATGAGTAAGAGATCCAAGAAATCTCCAAGTGGAACCAAAAACAACAAGTGGAATGACACTAATCAAAACCCTATAGATGACTCACACCCTTGCACACATCTATAAATGGATCCCTCATCTGAGAGATCTGGAGGCTGGAATTTTGTAATTCGCAAGGAAGTGTTGATAGTTTGTGGTTAAGAAAGAGCATTGTATTGTTGGTGTGATCTTGCTTTTCATGAGGTGAAGAGGGCTTTGATGCTTGGAGGATGGTGCTGGATCACACAGCTCGGTTGTATTTCTCCCTTCTATTTAATAAAGTTCTTTGAGTTTTCTTCCATACAACTGTGTAATTGTGAATGTTATTATTTGTGAATGCCATTGTATGTTCATTGTATTTCTAATTCTGAAATGTTTATGATATAATAGATCAAGATGCTTTGACGGTGTTTTGTTACTGTTTCTACAGGTATTCTTTAAGCGGGATAAGTAGGAGAGGAATTGCAAGCTCTGTCAAGGGGGAGAGAGATCAAGAAAGGACTTAAGCATAAGATCCAGGTTGGTTCCTTTGCTTCTATCTTATCTATCATAAATAGAAGAAATCCCAAATTGCTTTGATTGTTTGTTTCTTGGATAGTTGCCAATCCTAGAGGGCTAGTCGATTGAAAAGACGCTAGTTTTCCTGGAAACACAAGGGATTTTATGTCTTTCCTTTGTCTACATGGTCCTGAAAGGTTCCATGTGATAAGGTACTAGTTTTTGGAAGGGCATCTTCTATGATAAGTCAATTAACCCAACAGGGCTAGCTGTTGATGGTTTCCTTCTTGCCCTTTAATGCTCATATCTATCACTGATTGAAGAAGGAAGTAGGGTATGTTGAGTTTGTTCTGAGGAGGTTTGTCTGCTCCAAACCTCAACTCTTAGAGAAGCCTAAAATGGTATCCATATACCACACTATACCTACCTTCACATGATATATAATTTATAAGGTGGTAGCTAATTTCATTCCAAGGATATGGTAGGATTTCTCTTCTAACCCCATTTTTGTCTTCCATGGCCTCCTCTCCTTCTAGAAAGAATTTCTTCTTTGCAATTTTGGTTGTTACCCTTATCCTCCTTTCTCCAAGGCATCCCTAAAGGAAGGGTGATGATTCTTCTTATGATTTCAAGGGTGAGTTCTATAGAGAGGCCTTTCACCACAATAGTGGCATGGGTCCTAGTCAGTGGAATGAGGGAGAGGGCAAAGTCTCCGGCCACTTCATCATCATATCCCCTCAATTTTTCAAAGAAACCCATCCAATTGTGCCTTGTGAATATCTCTAGTACAGGAGGGTGTTGATGAATCCTTAGTGCGTTGATGGGTTCCCTCTTATTAAATTCCCCTTTCATTTTTCTCTGATGGATGTGGAGGGTTGTATATGACTAATACCAAATTTAATGGATGAGGAATTTTAAATAAAAAGTATGTGGACAATTCCCCTAGACTGCAATCTTTTCAACAAAATAGAAGGCTTTCCTATATGTTTTTGTACTTGGAAATTGTGGGAAATTTCAACTCCTACATGTTGGGTGTAGGAACCCCCAAGAGTAGTTTTGGGGCTAAAATCCCATATTTTGGTCAAATTTTGAAACCCAAGTGTAAAGACTCCGCATTTTGTGGTCGCGGAGCGTGTAGATGTTAAAGAGTCATAGGGTTGTCCACCCTTATTTTGGAAATGTAATGTCAGTTGTAAAATATCTAACCATGGTCTGCAGACCATGGGATTGTATAAATAGAGCTAAGCTCTAAGTAGTGAGAATCAATCAATCAAGCAATGAAGATATGATGTATGAGAGATAACTCTAAAGTAGTAGTCTAAGTCTTGGGTCATAGCGTAGGTAGAGGCTCTGCAGCTGAGTGCACAGAAGCCTAAAATGATCTAGATTTAAACCTGAATGCAACAAATTACAGAGATAACCATAAACACAGAGATATAGCAGAAATAATACTTCATTTCATTAATGTAAAATACTGAAATATGCTTACAAACAACAATGGAAATAAACCAGCTAGGGCGATGGTAACTTATCTTTGAGAAGAGATGTGGTGGCTACATGCCTCTGAACTGTGTTATAATGAGGCTCGAAGGCCTATTTATTGTTGAGAAATAATGGAAAACCCTTAACATCCCAAAACCTAACCCTAGAAGATGAAACACCAAATTGATGAAACGCCAAATTGTGGGTCTCGTTTGGGTATTGGTACATCAATTTCCTGGGGTTGTAACTTTGGCACCCGATCTCCATTTAACGCATACAATAGCTCGTTAGAAAGATCTATTCGAGAGTTATCACTTTGGGAAGAGCAACATCAATCTATGGACCCATGTTTCTCCCATATTTTCCAAAAACGTCGTTTAGGGCCTCAAACGGCTTTGGAAATTCAAGACCTGAAAAAATTGCTCAAAATAGTAAATAGCGCTACAATTACGAAAACTGAAAAACTGAAAGAGACAGTTGTGGGGGTCCAAATGGGATAGGTGGGTGGCCACCAACATCCACCTGGATCATGCACTTAATCTCATTGTTGTAGACCCATACTCCTTTAATTCTCTATATTATCTTATCGGAGAAATTCCACATTGTTGCAATGCTTCGACAATTCTGAGTCCCTTGGTGCTTAGCTCCTTTGGCATTGCCTGTGATCCTGAGTTAATGGAGCATCAATCTTCTCTTCTTGACATGTATCTTTATATGGAATAGTTTGGTCATTTATTTCTCTTCTTGTTGCTGAAGGCTACTCAAGTTCACCTTCTCATGCATTGATGTACAGATAATCTTCTCATCCACGTCCAAGCAACATTCAACTTGGTTGCTCGAATTAGTGGCCATGAGATCCTTTATCTTATTTTCTTTCATTTTGTTCTTTGAGTTTAGCTCTGGATGCAACTTCTAGCATTTGTCCCCTGTATGGTCATCAATGTTGCAGTAGTTGCAATGGTTATTGGGATCTTTGCACTGGTATGTTGTGGTTGCTATCTTTTTATCTTTTCCCCCTTTTTAATCCTTATTCCCCTCCTTAAAAGTGTCTTGTTGTTTCTTCTGCTTTGATCCCCTTGTTTGCACTCTCTTCAGACCTATTTTTTCTAGGTAATGTGCCTATACACAAGCCTTGTCCACTAATTTGGCCTTGTATAGCATCACTTGCTCCCATAGATGGCGATGTAGACCCCCCAAATACTTGAGGAGTACATCTGAGTTCATTGGGGAGATACTCAACATTATGGCCATCGTTTTGAACTGTGTGGTGTGCTCTTGCACACTTTACCTCAGCTTTTGTTCGGAATAGTGCCACCAGATCCACTGGTTTTCTACGTACCCAATAGGGTAAAACTGTGACTTAATGAGGGTTTTGAAGTCCTCCCACTTAATTATTGGAGGCTCTCCCTCCATCCTTGGTGTTTTTGTGTGGATTTCCCACCAAGTTAGGGCATGGCCCTCTAGTTTTAGTTGCGCAAGTGAAATATTGTGTTAGGGAATGGCCCTCTTACATATTTAATGACTTTATTGATAGTTATTCCGATAGCCATTTCTCTGCAAGGGGTGGGCGGGCATAGTTTGTGTTTATTTTTTGTGACTTGGTTGAGCCTAGGTCAGGGTTAGCCCATTTATTGGCTGGAATAAGACCAATCAACCCACAACGGGATGCTTGTCACTAGGATAGTGTGTGGCTCAGTTGAACCTAGACACCCCTTTGGGAGTTTAGTTCCCCCAAAGTAGCTTCCATCCTCAACCCCTCCCCATGATCTTTAAACTTGTGACCTGGAGGGGACTAGACCCCATGCAAATTGGTCTACACCTCATGGGTATATGATTCTGGATTTTAATGGAAGGATTTCTTTTTTTGCTAGTTAAAATTTGATGGCGGAGGTGGTCTACAAGTTCAACTCATAGATTAGGGTACTAATTCAACATATTACCACAGAGCTTTCCACAAGTACATTTACAAAATTCATTTATACAGCGATTCTATTTGTAATCCAATTTGTATCCATCTTCACAACAACTTACTCATAAAAGTTGTTTCTCCCCAATACCATTAATATCTTTAGTTGATAGATACCTCATAGCTTTTGTGTTCATAATTTATTTGTTGAAGAATGACATGTATTTAGATTGAAATTAAGTTTTCTAACTATATTTAGATATTTGACATTTAGAATTATTATAAATATTCAAATATAATTCATTAATAAAATAATAAGTTTGGTTTTATTATATTTTAGATTTTTAAAATTAGTTATAAAATTATAAATCTTTTAATCCACATTACACACTAACCTAACTAGCATATTTAAATTCATTAAGTAACTAAAAAATTTACATTGCAGGATCTATACAAAAAACAGTACTCTTTATTAAAAAAAATTGTGTCATTTTAAATTATATTTATTTACTTTTAAAAAAATTTAAATGAATTAAAAAAAATAATAATGGAAAACTTAAAATTTAATTATAACACATTAACCTATTTCAATATTCTTTCCTGATTACAAAATATGCACATTGAATATGAATAATCAATACCGTACCCTCTGGGCCTCCGGTGTGGATGCCGTGAGAATCTTGTACTTTTTACACATTCTCGATTCTCTAACTCCACTACCCTCTTGGAGAAAACAAGTCTTTGGTGTTTTCTTCACATAGACTCTCGCATTTACTCCCCTCTCCAGGTTTCACTTTCCATGCCTAACGTATGGAAAGAGTTCTCAATGGTGTGCCATGTGTAGCATATATAAATACCAAGACATGCTTATATGGTGGCCTTGATTTATGTATGCATCAATGTTTTTCTTTATTTAGTAGAATTTGTATGTATTAAAAATGTCATTATTAAGAAAAGAATATAATATTTTAGAGGTTAGCTTAATTGCGGTCTATGTCAGCGAAGTATTTGATAGGTAAAGTATTTAAAAGGTTATGAGTTCAATTTTTTCGAAAATATTGGATTGATAAATTCTTAAATTAAATTCCCAAAAATAAATTAACCATATTGGTTGAATTAAACTCTTTAATTTAAATTCCTAAAAATAAATTAGCAATATATATATAACTCATAATGAAATTGTTAGTTTAATAGATTTAATATTTTCTAGCTATTTTTCTGACCATCAACAAAAATCTATATTAAACCTGGTAATGAAAAATGAGAAAATTTTCAAACTACAAGAGAAGGAATAACATCAAAGAAGCATGCTCGTATGGATAAAAAGTGAAGACAAGAATACAATTTTTTCCATCAGGTGGCATCTAAAAAGAAACAAAAGAATACTATATGGAAAATAAAAAAGGGCGAAGGCATCGTTCTCTCCATAGTTGAGGGAATAAAAAAAGAAGCTTTGAAGCATTTCAACAATCATTTAAAGGAAGCAGAAGACGATCACATGGAAGACAAGATGAAGACGATCATATGGAAGACAAGATGGAGCTGGTCAAATTATTCCCATAGATGGTAAGTGAGGAGAATGCAACTATGATGGATGATCCAATCTCGAGTGAAGGAAATGGCCAAGGACAAGAGTCCAGGACCTGATGGATGGCTTGTTGACTGCACTTTTTCAAGCTGATGGGTCTTGAGCTGGCCAGAATGGCAGAAGCTACTAGAATTTATGGGCAAATTCTAGGGACATTCAATTACTTTTTTAACATTAATCCCCCAAAAATCTAAATCTCTTATATTTGATGAATTCTGACCCATTTCATTATGTAACTATATATATAAGATGATATCCAAAGTGCTAGCCAATAGAATAAAAAAAATATTGTCCCCTCATATCTCATTGGAGAAATTTGGCTTTTCGTCTAACAAAAGAATCCAGGATGTTGTTGCTATTGCTCAGGAGTGCATCCACTCGATAAAATCCAGAAAGTTAAAAGCATGTCTGCTGAAAATTTATCTCATTCGGACATATGATTGCGTGGATTGGGAATTTTTGATCATGATCTTATATAAAATTAGCTTTTCACATAGGCATGTTCAATGGATTAAGGCACGCTTCTCCACTACTTCAATGGTTATCCTTATCAATGGTGAACCCACTAAATTCTTCAAGATACATAGGGGGCTTCGTCAAAGCTATGTGTTGCCTCCCTTATTCTTCCTACTTGCAATGGATGCATTCAGTAGAGGTATAAAATCCAAGATGTAGTCTGGTCTTATTGTGGGTTGTAAGGTTGCCAACAATTGCACATTGTCCCATATATTATTCGTGGATGACATCCTCTGTGCGGGGATGGAAATCATAAAGGAATGAACATCATTCCACAAAGTTTTTGATCAATTTGGAAAATCTTCGAGCTTCACATCAATAACAACAAATCAGAGATTATCATAGATGAGGTTGACTCAGAACAGATACAAAATATTGCAGCGTTATTTGGAGTGAGAATCTGTCCCCTACACATTGGCTTTAAGTATTTGGGATGCCTTTTTAAATAAGATAAGCACACAAATCAAGATTGGGATTGGTTGCTTTCAAAATTTGAAAAGAAATTTCACCGCTGGGAACATAAGTGGCTTTCCCTTGGAGGTCGGGCCATAATGATTAAGGTTGTTCTGCAAGGCATTCCTGTATATTGGATGCACCTCTTTCACATCCCACAGGCAATCATATACAAGATCGATGCCCTCATCTCAAAATTTCTTTGGTCTGGTTCTGGTAGCTCTAGCAAGATACATCTTATGAGGCTATATGAGATCTCTAAGCCAACACATTTGGGTGGATGGGGCATTTTGGATACTAGAAGGTTCAATCTTCCCTTTTGGCAACAAACCTATGGAGGGTATTCAAGGAAGATGCTCTATGGAGGAGAATTTGTTTTGGTAAATACATCTCTCAGAATAGCATGGAGGAATGGGTTAGAGCAGGGGCTCCCTCAAATGCCCATTCCTCTATCATATGGCGGAGCGTCAAGAATGCAATACCATGGTTAAGTTGTAACCTTCGTTGGCTAGAGGGGAATGGACAAAATATTTTTATTGGAAGGGATGCCATTAAGGGTGTATCTAGATGCCATATTCTCTCAGCTCCATTGATTCTTTTCCTAAAACAATAGGGGATTGATACTTTGGCCAGCATGTGGATGGGGGACTATACCCCACTGTTCGCCCTAGTATGGTCCCATGCATGGCATCTTGGTATTTCTCATCTCTTTGAAGAGGAGTGGGAAAGGTGCCGGAACCTACTCTGCCAAGTAGGCATCTCTCTATCACACAATAGGGATCATCTTGTTTGGAATGGTCACATAGTGAATGGGAGGATTTGTGCCAAGGAAGTATATACACTCATCTCTTCATTCATCACACCCCTTCCTTATGCTGACTGGACTGAACATATGTGGTGTTGGCAAGTCCCTTTAAAATTAAAATGCTTTGCCTGGTTAACCATCCACAACTGCCTTTTGACTTGGGACATGCTGATCAAATTAGGATTTATCGGTCCTGGAAGATGCATTCTTTGCAAATCGGATGGGGAAGACTACTACCACATTTTTGTGAAATGTCCGTTTTTCAGTGTTGTTTGGGAGGAGGTTTTCAATCTCTTGGGAGTAAATATTGCTTGCGAAGTATTTTCTATTACAGATTCTCATATCATGGGCCCAGCGTGCCAGACCTTACATGGTTGTCCCATTTTATACATTTCGGGGGATTTGGAGAGCTAGAAACAACCTCATTTTCGAGGGTAAACTCCTAGATAACAAGATGGTGGCCCTCAAGATTGTTGCATACTTCTATGAAATTGGTCCACGGCATCCCAAGGCTCCTTCTCGATCATTCACATTGGTTGATTTGGATAATATATTCCCCATATGTTTCTTTGATGGTGCATTTGCAGGGGGAAGATGTGGTCGTGGTGTATATCTTCGTATTGAGCCCTCTTCTCTATATCGATTTTTGCGGTCTGGTGGGTTTGGAGGCAATTGTAGGGTAGAGATGATTACTTTATGGGGTGCTCTTCAATGTGTCTCTTGGATAGGCATTGAGAAGGTTGTGATCATTGGTGACTCCTTCTCTAAAATTCAGTGGATATAGGGCAGGTGTGATCTGGATGTCCCTCCTCTATGCACTTGGATGCAACGAATCTAAGACCTGAAGTCTACCATACCTACCATACCTAATGTGTCATTTCAGGATGTATACCTAGAACAAAGACACTCTTTCCAAGTGCGGTGTGGCTCTCTTTGATGGGCATATGGTTTATGAATATGTAATCGATGATATCATTTGTGGCCAAGGCTATATTGAGATCTGAAGGAGAGACGTTGTGGCTGTGGTGTATATCTTTGTATTGAGCCCTCTTCTCTATATCGATTTTTGTGGTCTGGTGGGTTTGGAGACAATTGTAGGGCAGAGATGATTACTTTATGGGGTGCTCTTCAATGTGTCTCTTGGATAGGCATTGAGAAGGTTGTGATCATTGGTGACTCCTTCTCTAAAATTCAGTGGATATAGGGCAGGTGTGATCTGGATGTCCCTCCTCTATGCACTTGGATGCAACGAATCTAAGACCTAAAGTCTACCATACCTATCATACCTAATGTGTCATTTCAGGATGTATACCTAGAACAAAGACACTCTTTCCAAGTGCGGTGTGGCTCTCTCTGATGGGCATATGGTTTATGAATATGTAATCGATGATATCATTTGTGGCCAAGGCTATATTGAGATCTGAAGGAGAGACGTTGTGGCTGTGGTGTATATCTTCGTATTGAGCCCTCTTCTCTATATTGATTTTTGTGCTTTGGTGGGTTTGGAGACAATTGTAGGGCAGAGATTATTACTTTATGGGGTGCTCTTCAATGTGTCTCTTGGATAGGCATTGAGAAGGTTGTGATCATTGGTGACTCCTTCTCTAAAATTCAGTGGATATAGGGCAGGTGTGATCTGGATGTCCCTCCTCTATGCACTTGGATGCAACGAATCTAAGACCTGATGTCTACCATACCTACCATACCTAATGTGTCATTTCAGGATGTATACCTAGAACAAAGACACTCTTTCCAAGTGTGGTGTGGCTCTCTCTGATGGGCATATGGTTTATGAATATGTAATCGATGTTATCATTTGTGGCCAAGGCTATATTGAGATCTGAAGGAGAGACGTTTAATCTCTTACTGCCATGCCATTTTCAGACCTTCTATTTTTCCAGAAATTTTATACTTTGTTTGTCTATCCCTATTTTGTTATGATTTTTGCTCTTAGTTTAAATATATTTTTGACAATATTATTGCAGTGTTCTAATAAATCAGTGATCTGTTTTATGGTTATATTTCTAGAGTTTACAATCTAGCGTGGGCAAGGCCTGTGATAGAATATAAAACAATCTTCACTCGCAATAAAAACTTGTTTATGTTTTTTTCTTCTTGAAATGAAGCGTCGTTGTGGCTTTCAGTGGTGTGTATATTATTTGCGGTGGGATAAAAGTTTTCATTTTTCTATTTGATAAAAGGATGATTAGTAAAATCCAGAACTTTTAAGGTATGGATCGAAATTTGCTTTTCGAATCTCTTTCCTTCCTTAAGTAATTAAGATTTTAACCGTAGATTTACAATGGAGAAGTCACGAAATCATTAAGGTTCAACAACTTCTATGTTCTTAATATAAAATGTGTATAAAGTACAATTGGGATCAAATCTGATCATCACTGCGGTTCGAAGCCCGCTGCTCGGCCCCATTTCAATTGGGCTATTGTTGCCTGTGTTATAAACAGGGTAAGGGACTAACTTTAATTTGTACACTTACACCCCTGTGCGGACGACCTAGACATTGGGAACTCATGGAAATTGGTTTGGTATAATCAAGACACTTCGACGATCGTATCCAGCTTCGCTGTCCAGTGTTTTCTCGGAGACCCAAACTGCGACCGGGCAGGCTTTGATTTATTACTTCCACACCCAGATCTCGATTTCATTTTTTCTTCTTCTCCCCCTGCGGATATTTCTCCCATGTGTGGGTTTGTGTAGAAGCTGGGCTCGATATAATATCCGATCCCATATTTGGTACACATCTTTTGCAGTGTAGAATTAGCCTTGTAAAGCAAACAAGCCATATCTGACTCGGAAACCACAAACTGTAGCTTCTTTCGCGGAAGTAGAAGTATATTTGACCAACCTCTAACTCCTGGCAGGGGAGAAGCTCCCGCATCTTTTGGCCGATGTAAAGGCAATCGGAGTTACAAATAAAATGGTCCGGGCTTTCTATTAAGATCTGTTGGGCCTTTACAGGACGAGAAAATTGGTAAGAGCTGCCGTCCATCAATATAACAATGGCTGCAGGTGCTCTTCCACCTCCTCCTCCCAATGCTGCGTAAGAGATCACTGCAGATGACATGCAGATTCCCATCTTTACGAGCCTTTCAAACTATGGCACCCTTACTTGATCAATGTCGATCTCCCTCAAATCTGCTAATACGAATGGCTCCTTCTCTCTCTTTGTTCTCATCTATAAATGATGAGTAGGAGGAGGGAAATGGAGAGAATTTATAAAGAAGAACTTAGAGGTCTGCTGATCTGTCTGCCATTAAATTAATCACAAACGACAACTGCAGGTGATCTGCTGAACTGTGTGATAATAAACTATCCACATTTGTTATTATTGGAGGAGGCAGCGCTCGTGTATGAATATCTATTTTATGTAAAGGCGAGCTAAGGGCATCTTATGCTCATGTGTTCCTGGAAAATGCAGGGATCGTTGGGGCTCTAAATATAAAATTGGAAGATAAGAGTTAGGGCATGAGGCGAGAGACATGGAAGCAGTATCATGTGTGATGTAACACATGTTGGATATCACGAGATTGTGCCAGTGAGTGTGTCGGGTATCAAAACAGCTGCAGGCTGGCAAAGGTGCAGAAGTAGGGTGATGATGCATAGGATTTAATAGAAAAAATATAACGTACAAATTGTGCAGTTAGGTGCGCAGGCCGGCATCGGTACTGAGCATCCAGGCAGCTCAAACTTAGTAGATTTTATTGTTAGATTTGATTAGAGCACAAGGTATCATGGCTGCAACATTTTCCTCAACGAGCCTGGGTGAAGGTGTTGCAACGACCCTTCGTCTACGCATTGCTATGAATTGCCTTGCCCGAATTTTCT
>APFE031027891.1:0-11507 GCA_000404065.3 Pinus taeda | reverse complement strand
GGGAGTCCCGCGTGGAAGGGATCTCGCTCAACGGATCAAAGGTTAACTTACAAATGTCTACACTCCATAGCAAAATGGAGTAGAAGAGAGAATGAATCACACGTTATTAGGGATGGAAATATGCATGCTAAATTTCAAAGATTTTAAAGTCATTTATATTGGGAAGAATCTATACATACAACAATCTACTTAAGAAACGGGTCACCTACTACGTCTTTTGATGAAATTACACCATATAAATCATGGTTTGGTTTCAAACCTCGAGTCAAACATATTAGATTTTTTGGTTCAGTGTGTTATGCCTTAGTTCAAAAAAAAAAAGTGAACTAAGCTTGATTCACACAGTTTGAAGTTACATAGATTGGGTATTCCAATGAAAAGAAGGGATATTGTCTTTTGTCCAATGGGAAGTTTATTGTCAGCAGGGATGTTATATTTGATGAAATAGAAAGCAAGAGTGCTACAAAGATAGAAAGTATTCTTTAAAAATTGGAAAGTAAGGGAGATAAAAAGAAAATAAGAATGCAAAATCAACCAAGTACACAACAGTGGTATGATATTGAATTTCCTTCATCATAAATTGGTTCATCCAACTCACTTACTTCATCTAGACCATCTAGATCTTCTGGAAGTTCATATGAATCTCCTAGCAACAGTTCATCTGAAAGTGAATCTCCACCCCCTGAACCTTTAGAAGATCGAAGAACATATGTTTATATCAATCCGCTTTATAATTATCATGATTATTTAGATCCACAAACAAGTGAACATCAACAACCAAAATGGGTTGTTCAACTGTTGAAGGATGTCAGGCTAGATGAAAAAAAAACAGGAACATGAAGTTCACAAAGAAATGAAGAATTTTTTTCTTGACAAAAAATGTTTTTTATAGGGGTTTCAACATAAATCACATTATCAATCATTTGTCGATGTGTTTCGAACCAACAAGTGTGGTTCATCGTCAGGACAAGTTGAAGAACCAAATCATGGTTGCATGTTAAATAAAGAGAGAGAATATCATCCAACGACTATATTTGACTAGGAAACAACTATAATAAACTAGGAAATGACTATATTTGACTAGACTGGACCAAGGGGCATGGGCAATAGCTATATTTGACTTGACTCAACCAAGGGATAAGGATAGGGAGAATTAGTTTCAATAATTTATAAGCTAGTTATGTTATTTTTAATACTATCAATGATTTGTATTTAAATATTAATTGTATTTAGATAAAAAGTTTAATAGAATATAAAATAATAAAGGTTTATTATTAAAAATTAATATAACTTTTAATCATTTCAACTACTAACCCTTAGGAGAAAGAATATATTATTACTAGTTAAGTTAATATTTATAATTTATTTTATTTTATGTAAAGGCTCAAATCTTAATATTATGATATTAAGAGTATATGGAATAAATCAAATAATAATTTTTTAGAAGAATAAATAACTTATTTAGTTAAATAACCCAATTTATTTTATTATAACTCTTAATATTATCAATGAATAAGTAGTAAAGGTTTATTTAGGGAGGCCATTGAAATTGAAAAGAGGCCGAGCAATCTCAATAGGGATGATGGCTAGAAAATTGGCAGCTGCTAGATCCCTGCCCTTTCTTCTTATCCCCCCCAATCCCCACCCCTTGTGTTGTCTTTTAGTAAGTTCGTCTCTGTTATTTTTTTCCTCCTCGTCTTCTATTCTGTCTCTGCTCTTCGATTTCTCGACGATTTTTTAGTAATCTTATTTAATTTTTCTAGTTCCCTTCTAGATTAGAAACAAGAGTAAAATGGTTTGATTTTATTATGTATTATAATTCCCTTTTAATTAACTTAATTATTATTATTTATTTATAATAACTATTATTATTATTATTTAGTTAACATTATAGCTATTATTTATTATTATTATCTAGTTAATATTATAACTATTATAATATTAACAACTATTTTCAATAACTATTAATAATATAATAGTAATATAATATTAACAATCTTTCTTCTAAGGGTTATAATTAGATAGATTGGATTATTTAACCAGCTACATTAGTTAATCTTCTAATAAACCATTTAGTCCAAATACTATTAATATTACAATATTAAATATTTATGCCTTTAAATAAAATGAGTGAAATATAAATATTATCTCATTTATCCTTGGGGTTGTAGTAGAAATGGTTAAAAACCAAATTAGTTATTCTTTTAATAAACCTTTGCCACTTATTCATTGATAATATTAAGGTTTATAATTAAATAAATTGGGTTATTTAACTAAATAAGTTAGTTATTCTTCTAACAAATTATTATTTGATTTATTCCTATACTTAACATTATAATAGTAATATTGATCCTTTAAAATAAAATAAAATAATTAACTTCACAAGTATGAGCTTAACTTACAAGTAATATTATTAACTTAACAAGTAATAATAATTATTTTTCCTAAGGGTTAGTAATTTTTTAACTTAACTAGTAATAATATATTCTTTCTCCTAAGGGTTAGTAGTTGAAATGATTTAAAAGCTATATTAATTTTAATAATAAACCTTTATTATTATATTCTATTAAAACTTTTTATCTATATACAATTAATAATTAAATACAATTCATTGATAGTATTAAAAATAACATAGCTAACTTATAAATTATCAAAACTGACATCACGGTCTCTTCTACTCTTTACAAAGAAGTTAGACACTTAGAGAGGTAGAGCAGAGGAAAATGGCGGACTAGGGTTTCTGACAAACCCTTCCATGGCGCAGTGATAGAGAAAGCAAACTCTCGGAATCAAGCAGAACCACTGCTAGTGCGGGTCTGGCCGAACTAGTAGAAACAACCAATGAACATTCAGATGGGGGAGCCCACAGGGCCTCCCCCTACAGGCTGCAATAATGGAAATTGGCCTCATGGAAACGAAAATGAACAACCCTCAACTAGAAGATCAGAACAACTATTGGTACAACCTACGTGATAGCAGTAGAGGAACGAAAAGGAAGATCTGGAAAATGAAAAAGAGAACATCCCTACAACACCTGAAGAACCAAAGAAGGCAACATCTTCCACTTGCAAGCCCATTACAGTGGAATGACCCAAGAATGAGCTACCCAACCATAGAATCAATGCACAAATATAGTATATGAAAGACCATGCGCTGATAGGTAAATTCATAGGCTATTGGCCTACCGAAAAAGCTTTGCGAGGATGGATAACTTCAAAGTGGAAGCCCAAGGGACATGTTACCCTACAACTAGGCCCTAAAGGTTTTTTTCACGGCCATATTCAACTGCATTGAAGACAGAAATCGCGTTCTAGATGGAGGATCCTATTTCTTCAATGATGTGGGTTTATATCTACGAGATTGGATCGAAAAATTCAATCCAGACAAGGAAGACTTCAGCTGGGCACCAGTTTGGATTCGCATGTATTCCTTACGTCTAGAATACTAGGAGGAAGAATCACTCAAAGCTATTGGCAATGTGCTAGGAGAAATCATAAATATCGCAAAGGAAACAAAGCTTCGTTGGTAAACCTCATATTCTCGCATCTGCATTTGTATGAAACTATGTAAGGAACTCACGGATTTGGTAAGTCTCCTTCATGATGACTTTGAATGGATTCAATCTATAGATTATGAACATATGCCCCTCAGATGTGGGAAATGCCACGCCCATGGACATTTATTCCATGATTGTCCTCTAAATGCCCCTCCTAAATCTATAGACCATGGGGGAAAATATGACGCTGAAGGGTTTACCAAAGTTGCTAATAGAAAGATGCATAACAAAAAACTCCTACTGTACCAAAAAATGCACTACCATGCTCCGATGCACCATCCTCCAACAACAGTTTTGACCTTCTATCAAACCTAGATATGTCAGAATTAGATCCTTCCAATATAGTTAAGACAACTTCTACGCCATCCAACAAACCATTCATTGTACCTACTCCTAATGATTCTAGTCAACCATCCTTGGCGACTAACTCAGATCTGCAACCAACAGCCTCACAACCTATCCCCCTTCAAGCTTACAACAAAGTCTTATGGAATGGACACTGACAACTTGTTGATAGATCCACTGAAAACAAACCACCATATGGATGAGAGAAGTCAACAAAGCCACATGGAAGAAGAACCTGAAAGCTTTGATCTAGGAGACCTAGACATTTTCAGTCTAGAACAAGCATGTGAAAATAAAGAGTTTGACAAAATACCGGACAGGCAGCTTGAAAATCTAGAAATGGTACTCTCAAGAGTGAACCAACACAGAACCTTGGGCATACAATAAGGAAGAAGCTAGGATGAGAAACACATCACCAAAGATGGGAAGAAAAGAGGTAGAAAGACATATTTACAACACACCATCCTCATTGGGGAAATGTTACTGGAGTCCGGCAGGTGCTCCAAGCTGACTAAATACTACAGATCCTTACCTATTGGTCAACCATGAAGCTCATTTCATGGAATGTTCGAGGACTTAACAGTCCTAGGAAATATAGGATGATAAAGAACATGAGACAGCATGAAAAACCACATATTCTATTCATGCAAGAAACAAAACATAATACTAGCACATTAGCTTCCATTTTATCCAAAGCCTGGTCAGGATGCCAAACTGTCACGGTAGATGCAATGGGAGCTTCCAGGGGGCTTGCTATAGCCTAGAACATGCAACACATCTCCCTTATAGACTTTCATGCATCTCATCATTTTATCCAAGCCAATTTTCACATCATCGGAACCAATATACATGGTCACTTGACGCATGTATACTTCCCTCAAGATTCTATGCAAAAGAATGCATTGCTAAAATCGTCGGAAACTCTCAATTCCACAAGGACACATCCGCTCTAGATCACAGGCAGTGATTCCAATATGATCACACAGCTGGAGGAAAAAAAAGGAGACAGAAGGAAGCTAGACAGTGAAAGCAGTGATTTCAAAGAATACATTCAAAATAATTGGCTAATTGATTTACCACTTGATAATGATCTTTTCACATTGAATATTAAAAGGTCAAGATCTCAACAAATCACATCCAGGTTGGACAGATTCCTCATCTCAGATTACTCAATACATCTGGGAGGTGATATAATTGCATTTATACTCCCCATTGCAGGCTCAGATCACTGACCCATTTCCCTTCAATGGACGAGACCTGGAAACTCAAACAGGAAACCATTCAGATTTGAAACTTTTTGCCTCACTCACCCTAATTTCAAAAATATAGTCAAATCATCTTGGGAGAGATTTATTCCCTCTAGCGGCTCAACTATGTATAAATTCCAACAGAGGTGGAAGCATATCAAAAGGAAAATCAAGCACTGGAATCATACCACGTTTGCTAATATTTTTCAAGGTCAAAATGTGCTCAAGCAAAGTATGACAGAGCTACAGTAGAAGATCATTACAGGAGGCAGAACCGAGACTTTAGCAAGTCAAGAATAGGCTCTTCTCACGCAACTAGAAGAAAGAAGGAAACAAGAGGAAATGCTCTGGAAACAAAAGTCAATAATCAGATGGCTAAAAGAAGGGGAAGAAACACCAAATTCTTTCACCACACAACTATCCAAAGAAGAATGACTAATGCCATTGCACATCTTCAAAATCCACAGGGTGAGCGAATGGAGAAACATGAAGATATTGAGAGAGAGCTCAATAGTCACTTCAAAACAGTACATCAAGAGCTACCTACAGATAGATAACATGTAATAAAAAAAACACTCTAGCATATTCCAAGAATTATAACAGAAGATCAAAATCAACTCTTGCTGCAATCGGTTACTATGATGGAAGTAGAATCTGCTTCAGCTCTACTAAAATATGGGAAGCTCTTGGACCTGATTGCTTCACCTCTAACTTCTACCATCACTTTTGGGATTTAATCAAAGAGGAAGTTTGGAAAGTGGTAGAAGAATCACGAGCTATGCATTGGCTACTTCTGTCTCTCAATGCAACATTCATAGCTCTCATCCCCAAAGAATATCAACCGAGTACTTCGGAGAAGTTCAGGTCCATCGCTTTGTACAATGTCATATACAAAATCATTTCGAAATTCATTGCCAATCGCCTCAAACCGCTTCTCCATCTTCTCATTTCGCCGGAACAATCGGGCTATGTTGAAGGACATCAAATCTTGGATGGCATCATATTGACTCATGAAATTATTCATTCCTTAAAGAGCAACAAACAGGCAGGTATGCTTCTTAAAATCGATCTTTCTAAAGCTTTCAAAAGACTAAGTTGGACCTATATAAAATAGTTGCTTATTTCCTTCAGCTTTAGCCCACCCTAGGTTAGATGGATTATGAATCTCATATGATCCCCCTTCTACTCCATCCTAGTTAATGGAATCCTCTCCAAACCCTAATCCCATCCAGAGGAATTCGTCAAGGTGACCCTTTATCCCCCTTCCTCTTTATTCTTATGCCAGAAGGTTTGGGTCACCTTATAAAGAATGTTGTTCAATCTCACAACCTGAGAGGCATCTCTGCCCATGGAGCCTCTGCTATAACTCATCAAAAATTTGTTGACAACAATATGTTGTTTGGACATCCTTCTGTCAGTGAAGCCGATTATCACCCTAAGAAACTCTCATAGGTTGTATCTCGGAGATGCTTGGGAATACTATAACCTCAACATGATGTTGGAAATGGATGAATGGAAGGAATGATGCTTATTCAAGCCAGATAACCACTCCTACTTTGCTTGACTCCAGACATGCGTGAACACCCCTAGACTACAAGGCTTTAGACCATCAATTACTCACAATTTAAATATTGGGTGAATATGGAGAATACTAACCACACTAGCAGATGCACAGGACCCTGTGATGGCCGGCTGTAACCAGTAAAGAGGTCTACAAATCTAATTTCCTAATGTATAGACAGGATGACAACTCTCTGGCATTAGGTGAAAAGAAACTTGAATATCACTGATACATAGAAGGTTTTAACACAGAGGTAGGATGACAACTCCTCTAATGCTAAACATCAAGAGTTTAGGAAAAATGCATGACAGGCACAGCCTAGACAAGAATAGAAATGGAACGTGAGAAATTAACAGCAAAAGAAGCTTGTATTAGCTGAAAATGAAGATGATACACTACAAGTATCAAATCAGTTACAATCTCCAGAATTCAAACCTTACATCAAAACAACAACCATCAACCCTGATTACATCTTGTTTCTGGGTATATATAGAGTTTCATTACAAAGATATTCTACTATTCTAGGCATGGAGGGGTCATAATTGACCACCAACCACTTTAACTGTCTGATAGAGTCTCTGTTGTAATTTGCTTGCTTTAATGAATGAATTTGATGTTCTCAGGTGTTCTGTTGTCCTTCTCGGGCAGGCGGAGTGTCGTATGGAAGAAGTTCCATAACTGTTAAATGCGTTGATCTGCTCGAGGCACATCCTTTTCCTTCTCAGCCATATTGTTTCTTAAATGTAGTTGTTGAAAATGAAATGCACCGGGTACTGGTAGATGATCGCCTTCATCCTTCAGGAGCAAAGAACAAACAAAGGTGGCATACTGCATGGCGGGTGGATGATATGGTCAGAGGAGCAAGATTGGTCGTCGGATGAAACAGGTGGACGATGGATATGGCTTGGCGGGAGGTATCAGAAAATTCGAAAGCGGAGTGGACACAGGCCATTGCATCTCGGGAGGGCAGATCCAACGGTCATCAGGAATTGAAGATGCGCGGGGGTTAACGAGCGGGGACTATGGTTTTGGTAGTAAGCGGTATTGATTGCACCACTTTTGGGGGATGAGTGTTAATCGTATGGGGGCTCACAATCACAATCATCGTGTGATGCGAGGTAGACGGGGAGGGACAAAAACCACTTTGATCACGAGTTAATGCGCGATCAGTTTGTCGGTGCAGGGAAAGCGACTGTCGTCTGACCGCGGTGGAGATGATTAGACGGTGTAGATTTGATCATGCAAGTTTATGTCGGATGTGATAGGGGAAGAACTATGAAGGCACGCGGTTGTGTGAACAAGGTTACATGATGGTTTAAGCTCCACGCTTGGGGTTAAGAACAAAAGCTCCCTTGTGTGGTTTTTAACGAGAGGACCGGGAAATGGAGGTGAAATGAGGATGAATGAGGTGAAAGGGAGGGCGGGCTTAGCTGGTATAGGCCTCTTCCGAGGAAAGCCGAGGATTGAACTCACTTATGCTCTTTGTATATTAGCAACCTGTAGCAAAGCTAACACTGTCTCCTTCTAGGGATGAGATCATCCCTGTGAGGTCTCAAGAACTTGTAGATCAATGCCTTTCCTGTGAAAAACAAATTAGCAAAATTTCCTAGTGTTCCATTGGGCATGGAGTCTAACCAAGCTTACACTAAAACTGATAAACAACATATTTACAATTTTAAGGCCAAAGACCTTAAACAACATAAATTTTCATAAAATGTCCATTAACTGGGCCATCAAAAATTGCTTCTCCTCCCATACTTTTTAACATGAAGATGTTGTTCCCTTGAATCTGAGAAATGATAAAAGGCCCCGTCTAGAAAGAATCAAACTTCCCATGGTTTCCTTTCTTTTCTTTTAGTGCATCCCACTTCAGAACCAAATCTCCAGCTTGAAAATTATCTTTTTTTGTCCTTCTGTCAAAAGCATCCTTGATCTTCCTCTGATGTGCCACAGACCTTTCAACCAGTTGTTCTTTGATTTGATGTAACTCTGCTAAATCAGTGATCCTTTTTGCCATATCTTCTTCCTCAATCTACTCTTCTTGTAGGAACTTTGTGACGGGGAGGGTTAACTGAATCAGGAACACAGCCTCAGTGCCATATACTAGCTTGAATGGAGAATTCCATGTGGATCTCTTAATGGTCACTTTGTCAGCCCACAGTGCATATTTGAGCTTAGAGTCCCAATTCTTTTTGTTGTCTTCCAACAACTTTTTAATTATCCTTATTAGGCTTTTGTTTGAAGATTCTACTAGACGATTGCCTTGAGGATAGTATGAGGTGGAATGAACCAACTTAATGCCCATTGAGTTGCACATGTCCACCAATTCCTTTGCCCTAAAGGTTGCTGCATTATTTGTGACCAATTTATTTGGATAACCAAATATGGTGAAGATATTCTCTGTCAAAAACTTCATGACCACATGATGATCAGCCTTTTTGGTAGGAATGGCCTCAATCCATTTAGTAAATTAATCAGTGGCTACTAGGATCCATCTGTGTTGGCCACTGGAATGTGGATTGATTTCTCCAATGAAATCCAAGCCCCCTGCTAAAAAGGGCCACTGGAATGTATAGGATTTAAGGGCAGGGACTTCAACTATTGTTTCCCTTCAAATCGTTGGCACCTATCATAAGATTTAACAAATAAAAACACATCAGAAAATAAGGTCGGCCAATAGTACCCAGCTCTGAGGATTTTATGGGCTATAGTTTTCCAATAATGGTGCCCTCCACACATGCTGGAATGAAACTGGTGCATAACCTCCATTGATTTTTCTTTGTCCAAACATCTTAAAAGCAACCCAGATGGGTCCCTCCAGTAGAGAAGATTTTCATAAATGCAATATTTAGCTACCCTGAGCTTAAGAGTTCTGGCTCGGCTTGAACTAGAATCTAGAGGAACTTCTAGCTTTGTTAAGAATTGAGCTATGGTAGAGTACCAATCACAAAAATCTAGATTTTCAGCCAATGTCTGATTCTTTTCTGGTTCAGTTGTTTCTTCTTCTTCTGTCTGATTATTTTCTAAAATTAAGCCCATGAGATTTATGTCCAATGTTCTACAATTTTCTTCAGCCAATAGTCTGGCAAGGCCTTGACCTCTGACAGGCTTGGTGGGCTTCAGTTCTATGTTAAATTCAATCAGCTTTGCAATCCATCTAGCCCTTCTTCCATCAACATCAGGCTATGTTAGGACATCTTTTATTGAAGCAGAAGGTACATATGAAATTACCTTAGAATGCAGAATGTCAATTATGAAAGCTTTCAATGACTTGATAAGATCATATGCCTGTTTCTTGATGATATCATACCTCAGCTCAGCATCTCTCAAGGTTTTGCTGAAAAATGCCACTGGATGCTTTGAACCTTCTTCATCTGCTTGCATTAAAACTGTTGCAAGGGTCTCATCAGAGGCAAATGAAAATATATGGAACTCCTTGCTGTAATCTGGACTGCCTAAAATTGGAGCTTCCATAATAGCTTTCTTAATGGACTCAAAGGATCTTCTTGCTGAATCAGTCCATTTGATCTCTTACCCCTTTCTCAACATGGAGGTGATATGCTTCACAAGTTCTGCAAAATTTGGGATAAACCTCCTCACAAAATTTATTTTACCCAGAAAGGACTGGATATCCTTCCTTGATCTTAAGACAAACAAAGTCTGTATTACTTTTACTCTTTCTAGGTCAATCCTGACACCTGCAGCAGAAACAAAATGTCCTGACAGCTTACCTTCTTCTAAAGCAAACTGTGACTTTTAAGGATCGACTGAAATCCCAAACCTTCTGCACTTCAGGAACACTTTCTTCAAATGCCACAAGTGGTCATGATGGCTACTAGAGTATATTGTTATATCGTCAAGGTAGATAAGGAAAAATTTGTCCTTCTCTCCCACAAATGCTATATCCATATCTCTCTGAAAGGTGGCCATCCCAAAAGGCATCTTTGATTACATAAAAGTGCCCCATGGAGTGGTGAACGCAGTTTTTTCTTGGTCATTTGGATGCACATCAACCTGATTATACCCTGAAAATCCATCCAGGAAAGACATCACTTTGGCTCCTGAGACCTTTTGCAGCAAATTCTCCATCTTGGGTAGAGGATAATTGTCTTTCTTAGAGCATTTGTTTAAGTTTCTGAAATCAACACAAAGTCTGATTTACCCACTTTTCTTCCTCACCACTACCAAATTTGCTACCCATTTTGAATATCTGAGAGGTACTGTGATTTTGGCAGCCAGTAACTTCTTGATTTCTTTCTCAATCAGAGGAAGGAGCAAAGGGTTTATTGGTCTCAGCTTCTGCTTGAAAGGAATGGTGTCTTTCTCTAGAGGAATTTCATGCTGGATGATATTTTTGTCATATGTTTTCAGGTCACTATATTCCTAGGCAAAGACATCAGTAAATTGCTTCATTAAACTGTAATACTCAACACATTGGGCAACAGACAAATGAGTAGACAGATTTATGTATCTTGGTTGATCTGGACTCCCTATGTTATGCTTATAGACTGCAGATTGGTCTTTTTTTTTGGGCAGCCATGTAAGGCACATCATTCTAATCAAACAACTTTTCTAAAGGGACTAAACCCTTAGGTATATGATTGCTGGGCAGTTGGACAATGTTATCTTTACCGATTCTGTTTCTAAGCTGGAATTGGGGGCTTTCTTGCAAGGCTTCATTCTCTTGGTCAATTCGCATTTCAAATAATTCATCAATGACTTGGAGAAACCTATTCACTTCATCGTCATCTTCAAAAAATTTCCAATGTTGGACATTATCAGGCAAGCATGGTTTATA
>APFE031027869.1:0-12686 GCA_000404065.3 Pinus taeda | reverse complement strand
GTAGCGAAAATTATATATAATATTGTCTATGCGGAATTAGTATTGACTGAAAGAGTAACTTGGTATTTTCATGGAACAAAGAAAGGAGATTATAGGTAGGATGGTATTCACTAGAAAGCCATGAATTATACTCTGCATATAAACTATCAACCTATACTCTACGTGTAAAGATAAATTACTGTAACACTAATATGCAAGGAAGCCATTAAAGTAGGGAACAAAAAATTAGTACAAAATTTAGCAGTAAGTACATCTTACCATTATTGAGAGTTTAAGGTACCACAAATGGTTCAACCTATACTCTACGTATAAAGATAAATTACTGTAACACTCATATGTAATGAAGCCATCAAAGTAGGGAACAAAAACCTAGTACAAAATTACTGTAACACTCATATGTAAGGAAGCCATCAAAGTAGGGAACAAAAACCTAGTACAAAATTTAGCAGTAAGGACATCCTACAATTATTGAGAGTTTAAGTTAGCACAAATCGATTTACAGTGGTGGTAAGAACCATGGAATGAAGGAGCAATTAAGAAGCGACCCAACTGAGGCTAATATATCACTTTAATTACCATATTACAGGCAATGAACATGTTAATGGTGGAAAGAGTAAATATAATCAAATATGCATTGAAATGATATTAGCGAGAGTGCTATTCAGTGAAGACTTGTATATTGTTGTAAATAAAGAAAAATGAGTTACTAGCAACAGGAAACAATTAAAATGAACCAAAATTGATGCATACAGCCTGTATTAGAACTATGGCCATCATTTACCAAATAAAATAAAATGAACCCAACAATTGGTTCCAATTGCTCTAGAGTAATATTTCCTGCAAATAGAGGTGAGTAAATGCTTATTGGTGTTCCAATTGCTCAAGAGTAATATTTGATATTATTTCTTATGGATAGTAGTAATTTCTTGTTCTAACTTTAGCTTTTGTTAGTGGATGTTACCAAAATATTTAGCAATCTTATCCTTGATTTTCATTTTGATATATTTAAATGTTGTCTAAAGAGATAAATAAGGTCCATAGGAAAATGATCTAATTATTTCCACCATTTTTCCCCATTGGAGAGAAGGTATGGATGCCTTAGCTAGAAATCCTATAATTTCAGGGGCCTATTTGTGGGATCACTAATCTAGTTCATTAAGAGTTCAACAAGCCAGTGATCCAAATCATAGCAAGGGAGGATAAAAAATTCATAATTTATATCCAAAATAAAGAGAGACTCTACAATAATGAGTCTATCTATCCATGAAAATAATTGAGAGGAGCTTCCTCTCTTATTGTTCTAGGTGTAGAAGCCATTACGAGTACTCAAACCTATTCATTTTGGGTCATTTATGAATTGTATGAAGAGGGAGGTTTCTTCATTGGGCCTATGAATCCCATTATTCTTTTCATTCAGATTCTTAATCATGTTAAATCCCCAAGTATAATGTAGAGGTTTTCCTATATAATCTTGGGGACATTTTAGAGGTTTTGAAGGAATACTTTTTATTAGTAGGAATAATAGGTCCATATATATTTATTATGAAACTCAATCTGGTTGAATTAATACGGTGAAAGTTAGCAGTTAGGATCATGGGAAGAGAAAAGGAATATTGAAGAGTGATTGAGGAAGGGTTCAATGGGATGGAAATGCATCTTAATGCTCCTTATGTATCTTGGGATAGATAATCATAGTTTCTCCAAACAAAATTTCTAATCTTATTAAGAGACTCAGAATAATATTTTCTCTCTTGAATCATCTTAATATTAGGATGTTCATAGTAGATTTTATTTTTTAGGATATTTTTTTTTGTATTTCCCATTAAAACCCATAATATTCTAAAACATAAATTTCTTTGATGGTATTGAGAGGAAGGTTAAGAGATGGAATCCATGGGTGACACCTTACCAATGCTTTTCATGTAATACCCTAGGTCTCATAGTATTTGGCTATTTCTTTTTCACCCTTTTTTCTTTGGTTCACATATGAATTGATCTCTTAGAGTATTTTTTGATTCGAAGAGAGGAAAAAGAAGAGTTGTGGATAGGGGTATTGCCTGATTCTTGAGATTGACAAATAATTAGACCTTGATTTCAAATGTATGCTCTCGTTATCATTTGAAATTTCTCCTTAGGAATATGTGTTGGGTATTTCCTTCTCTAATCCTCTATAAGAGATTAAAATTCAATGTTCTACAATCCCATTTCCTGAAGATCTTCTACATCATAGGATTCTTTGATTTATAATTAATTTCTATACCTTCTTGGTGATCTTTTCCTTTCATCTATTAATTTGTTTTTTGTTGAGTGGGGTTGTCGTTGACTAGTCTACCCAATCTCTAATGTTTTGGGGTTTTCTCCTTTGTTAAATATCTCATTTTCTTCCAACTACTCGAGCACTATTTATTGGTTATGGCACATTGCATTATCAAAATTTGATTTCTCTATTCCCTTTCTGGCTATCATCCTTTTAAAAGTGATTTTTGTAGAACCTAATTAATCCAAGGATGAATTTACTTGCACATTTTGTTTAACGTGGTTTTTCTAGAAATTCTTAGAAAAGATGGTACTATTCATTACATTTCCGTCATCTGAATGGAATTTTATCATACTATATTAGTTGTTCCCATATTTTATCATCACTATTGAACTGAATGTTAGCTAGAATTGGTTTAGAAATGTCTATGTAAGCAAAAAGTCCAATGTAGGAAGAGTATCAACCTTTCTTTGTGGTACTCAAGATCATAAAAAAGTGGTCTATGGTATTTCTAATGATTTCAAATATATTTGGATCACAAATTCCTAAGGGAGAAAATAAACATCGATCTCGACCAGGGATGAGTATAAGTCTTCTTTGTAGAGGTGGAATCTTTGAATTCATGGCTTCATGAATAAGCTAGTTGAATTCACGAAATATGGTCCTCCCTCAAATATGTAGTCGCTATTGTCTATACTATTGAATATGGTTGTGAAGGAACCCTTGGAATCCAAGTTGAGGTTGATATCCCCCTTGAGTTTCTAATTCTTGTAGAGTCAATTAAGCAATGTTTTTTTAAGGGTTAAAGACCTACAATTTTTTAGATTACATCATTCTCTTACATATATTCAACCTTTTCCCCTATTATTTTGAGGGGATATCTAGGATTGGTGCTTTGTCTCTCTGAGGGAGGGAGGAACCCATATGTTTTAGATTTTTCATTGGTGGAGTAATAGAAGTAGCTAGTTTAGCTTAATTTCTAGTTGTGTTGGAGTGTTCATCTCCGACTTAGATTTGTGAGTTGTGGAATTTTTGAATTTGCATGAGGAAGCATGGTTATATTTCAAATCAATGGTATTTCTAATTGAGAGACCTCCTCAACCCCCCATGGGGGAACCATTGGAGTGAAAGGCATAGGAAAATAAGGATAAAACCATAGAATTAAAGAGGTTATAGAGATGCTCACCTACAAATTTTAGGTTTTACATAGTATCATGCATAATAATTTAATTTAATGAGAATTTTTATTTTATCTATGTTACGTATGGGAGGAATTTCACATTTCATTAGTATCATTTTTTTCTTGTGAATTAAAGTACTTCATAATTCACATTAAAACATGTTTACATTGATTAACCTGGATGCGGGTGAATTCAATTGCCTTTAATGTTCTTTGAGATGGAGCCACGCGCAGGCAGCAGCTAGTAGGTGGCGGAGGATGAGTATCGGGCTCATATCCAAGTCGAGGTGATGGGCATTCAAGGCAATTTAATGTTGTTTCACTTCCCAGGTACGCAGACAGAGGATGTAGGCTGGATAAGCCAGAGAATGATGGTGGTTATTCTGGTGTTTTTATTGAGAATAGAGGTGAGCAAACCCGCAGAGGAAGATGCATTTGGTGGTTGGAACAAGCTCAAGGTCGATAGCAGGGGTGATTCATGGTGGTTTTGGCCTCGAGGGAAGTTGCAGCGCCCTCAGGAGAAGCCACCCTGGCCTCGCTCTCGGTTGCTGAAGGTAAACGAAATGCACTCCCTCTCTGTTTCCACAATTGAAATTTGGAGTCTCACACCCAATAGCAGCCCCTCCTGGGTTGTTAAACCTGCTGCAGTGGCTTGGGTGAGAGACGGGTCTCGTATCGAGTCACACAAGCACAAATAGAGGGTGAATCTGGTTATGGGAGGGCTTAAAATAAAAGTCTACTTTTCCTCTGGCTGGCATATTGCAAATTCTCACTCAATACGCCTTCATTCTCTGTCGGTGAGTGGGAATATCAGGCCAAACACAGTGTACATGGCTTCCTGCCTCAGAGCAACTCCCAGAAGGGGACGCAGTGCGAGTCTAAGGAGAGGGTCGAGAGGTCGAGGCAGGACGACTCCTCAACATATTTATCTGCTCGCCATTGCCTAACCACCCTCCCAGGTCTCTGAAGAGTCTGGCTCCTCGATTAATAACTCAGTACAGACAGCCAAATTATGCTTCAAAAGCCGGTTGAACAAACCATTTTTTACAGCTATGGTTACTGTCATCTTCTCAGAAGAGGAGGAGGAACAAGTTAGCCCTGAAACTTCAGCGAAGGAACACCCTCCCACCCCTCTGGTCAACTCGTCGCAGGAGGAGGATCTCATCAGTGTAGAGTCTGATTTAACGAACCAGCCTCTCTCTCCCAGGGTTAATTCGGTTCAGAGTCAGCTGGAGGAACACAGCATTAGTCATCCTGCAGAGGGGATGGAAGGGGAGTCTCAAGGCATTGCCGGAACTCTGCACGTCGCGTCTCAGTCAGGTAAGACGAAGCAATGGCCAGATAACACCTATCCCAATATATTGCATCTCAGGCTCCCCCTACGAGTTAAGCCAACGGATGTAGAAGATGGTATGATGGTGACTTGGGAACATGTTTCAGACGAGGAGAAGGATCAGGGCCCTGATGATCCCGGGTAAATGGCTACACAGCGTATGAAGCTTCAAGGCAGTCACTCTGCATTTTGGTTTCCAGTTTTATTTTGAATCAGCAATACGTCATTGTGCAAGGCGATATCCAGCTAGCGGCCAACCGGAGGCAAGGAGTTTTTGGGATGTTTGGCTAAAAGCCGAGTTATTATTATGCTGTTTCTTTGTAATCTGGATTTTAGCTCTTTTTTAGTACTGCTCTAGCCTCACGAGATATGTTCATTTGCTGTAAGAGCAGAAGAAAAAATCAGTTTAGTAATGTTTTCTTGACAGAGAGAGGCCCAATGCTCTCTCAGAGGTCAAATCCTCTTTGTATATATCTTTTTACTTTTCAATATCAATAGAATGGACTTTACCCAGAAAAAAAAAAAAAAAACATGTTTACATTGATCACTTGAACATCAAGTTAAGAAACTACAAAAGGATGAGATTCTCCAACAACGAAAAGATCCCAACATCATCAAAACACCATTACGAAAATAAGAAAGTCCCATTTCAACAACAACTAAAGATTTGAATAAGGAGTTTATGCCTACTGTAAAATGAGACAGTTTTAGAGAATGATTGTGCAAAAACTGAGAACAAGTGCACTTCAATAATAAATGTCTTAAAAACCAGAAGAAACGAGATCTCTAAACCTAGAGCATCCTTTGATAGAGGGAAACATTAGTAAATTGATCCATAGTGTTCGAGAGTGTCCAATATACGAAGCCGCTGCTTCCATGCAACATGAAAAGAGTAACCACTTACTCTGATCCAAACATACCCATCTATCCCAAAACAAGTCAAGTTGAAAGCATATGATGAAAGGCTTCAATAGGAGAAATCCAAATTACAGGTGCTTGTGAAATGAGAGGAAACAATGTATGTTGAAAATAGCGACAAGAAATGCTAAAAATAGAAATGCTAAAAATAGCACTGTTATAAATAGCAATTCAACGAGTGTTGATCTTAGCAACAATGGATGGAAAAATGGAAGTGCTAAAAATAACATTCTATAAATAGCATTTCGGGATATCTTCCTATTTTAGTCAGTCCCTAAACTAGAATAGTGAAGTAAAGTTCGAATTTGATCTTAGCAGCAGTTTGTAAATTAATTAATTAATTCATCTTGAGTTAATTAGATAAGGAAAATCAAATGTGAAGTCTATGTGGGGACATGCAATAGTTTCTCCATTAATTGAGGAATTTATCCATCAGTTAAAGAGATAAGGATGTGTTGTAATATTGAGTTGTAATTAGTTGACTTAGTTAACTGAATCAAGTCCCGTTAGATTAATTCAAACAGTTTGTTTAATTTATGTAAGTTAAGTTTGTTAATGCTTACAAGCATGTAACTACCGCACTTTAGATAACTGAGTATTCTCTGATAAATAACTCATGCATGTCAGCTCAGACAAATACACAGTTGAGATTAGATGGAGGGGAAGTGTACTATCAGTTGCTAGAATATTCCATTATGAATATTCCTTGCATGTAGAAGGAATTATTTCCTTGAGAATTGCGTAGTTAATTCTTCAGGTTTAGTAAATGTGATGAGGCCAATTCACACATGTGGCTTCACTGGACCCTAAAAAAAACTACGTAAGAAAATAGGAGGCTTGGAGGGCTTGAGGAGGACATATACTATGTCTATTCAGTCTATGAGCTTTATTGTTTGATTGGAGAGAGAGCATGATAGCTTGAGAGCTGATTCTTTTTGTAACTTGAACAAGATTTCCACTTATATGATAATATAGAGATTGGGGTTTTAGGTTGAGGCTTTCCCCAGGTTATTACTTCTGTGTTATGTGTGATTGATTTCTCATTCTTAAATATATGTTTTCTCATTGATCTTGCTCAATTTGATTAAGCTTCCACAAACTGTTGTAGAAGTAGATATTGTATTTTTCTTTAGTCTATTACATAATATGTTCATCTATAGTGGGAATTTCTATAATGTATACTCTGATGCTAGCACAAAATCCCGAGCGTTATGAAAACATAAACTCAAACCACCAACAAAAGACTAGGTAAAAATAATATCGACAACAACAATGGGAAACCCCAACTCTAGAGCATGTGAAACAAAACCAAATCAAAGCCATTCTAGATACTCTTACCACCGTCCATCAAACTATAAATATTTATACAATCCCATACAGGTGACAAGAAAAACATGATTTCCACACTTGAGTTCTCCAGAAAATATCGAGAAAACTTGACTATCATACTATATGTAGTCATGAACCATTTAAACCAAAGATAACAACAAAAACTATGATTTCCACCCACTCTAATCCTGATCATAGGAAGTAATAGTGGGATTTTTTCCATTATCAACTAGAGGATCAATAATGGCCCCAAAGGAAGAGTTACTGACCAGAAAGCATTCAACATGAGCTAATCTAGTCTCCCCACTATCAAAACAATACCAAAAGGTATGAAGCATTGTTTTGATATCTTGAACGGAATAAAAGAGATTATAGGTCTCCTCTTTTTTATCGTGAAGTACCACACAAAGCAAAGTAGCCATCTACAAATGTGAAGCGAATGAGTTGTGAAAATGAAGCCATTTTTTTCGAGATGCGCTAGCGTTTGGAATGCATTTCTAATTCTTCCCCATTGCCTCAAAATATGAGTGATAAGGGTGACCCTCAACCTCTTTACTTTCCTATAGTAAAATCTATTTCCAAACTTCCATAGGAACTATGTCGAACAAGGTGGCCACTGAGTCATAGGCTAAAGAACATCTCTTTGTGCTGACATTGCCTAGACCACCCTTCCTGCAACTCATCCTTTGTCGAGGAGGAATGAGAGGAACTTTCAATAAACACTAGGAATAAGGAAATCAAGAACCCCTTCCTCCAAAAGCAGAGAAGGGGAAATCTCACAACAATTTAGGGACGTGATAGAACCCGTCCAACAAGAGTTAAACATAGTAAATGATGGAGAAACTATAAAAATACTATGGTAGCACTCAGAATAATTTTACTTTCTACACAGAGAAAGAAAATCAAACCAAACCAGGGAAAATAACCATAAAACCATCCTAGAAATTACTATCACAACCACCATTGAAAGGAAAACATCACGAGGCGAAGGAAAAGGATAGCACAAATTGTCCAACTGAAGGGTCCAAAGAGCTAATTGACCTAAAGAAACTAAGACAATGAGCTAATACTCCAACATATTAACCTCTATTCCAGCCACCGCTATAAAGCTACCACTATGACAAAAATCTCCAAGAAACCATGAAACTACAGATGAGTGGAGAGACTAGAGAAAATGATAGACAACCTCCAATGCATTGGATAAGGAAAGAAATAAGATTAGCTTACATGAACCATATTAGCAATTGATACCATGACTAGAGATGGACTTGACAACTTCCAGTAGTCACACTTGAACAAGATTGTGCCCACCTTTCCAAGAAACAATAAAATGCCACTCTGAGCAACCAAGAGGGAACAATAGTCTAACCAAGTTGTAACATTTGAGGAGGATGAGGAGGTAACCTCGCCTCCAATCATACGAAACTTGTACCATTGCCAACCTTTCCACGTAAATTCATATTTAATGTTGGAGACCCAAGTTGTACCATACCCTCCCTCCACAACGATCAGTTGCCACAACATTTAACTAGATATGAGACTTGTAACAAATGGCACACCTCCTAATTATTTTCCATGTCTAGAATGTCAGCCCCATTGGGGTTGCTTAGTACACACTTAGCAGTGAGATTTAATACCAATATTATTTTATATATTTGTAAAGACTATATATTGAATACATACATTCATAGTCCTAAATATTATGCACAAGCTCTATATTGAGTAAATACATAATATTGATGTTTAGGTTACATATTTACTATTTTTTTTTTAATATTGATAGTGAAATCTATATTAAATATGGGAGAAATTTCATATATCTTTCCTAAGAGGTTTTCATATATATACTATTTTAAATACTATGTAAAGACTTTACATTGAGTATATATATGATATTAATGTTTAAATTACATAGTGAAAGATTTTTTTGTTATTAAAATTTATTTTTTAAGATCCTTATTCATTCTATTTTAAATAAGACAAGAGTTTCTTGTTTCCTTCATAATAAGTTTTGATATCAATATTATTTCAAATATTATGTATAAATTCCATATTGAGTACATACATTATATTAATGTTTGGGTTACTTGTTGAATTGCTTTTCAATTATTATTATATAGATTTTTAGATATTATTTGCGAATTCTATATACGGGAGAAGCTTCGTTATCCTTGTATAGCAAGTTTTAATATCAATATTATTTTAAATATTATGTATAAACTTAATGAAGGAATTATACATCTCTATTATACTAAAATTAAAAATAAATAGTATTATAAATGTAATTACAATTACTTATTATCAATTACTTTATATCACTATATATAATGTTTATTTAAAATTATATGATTATATATAATGTTCATTTAAAATTATATTATTTAAGGTGAATAATAAAGCTTTTTATTAATAATGGATTTTGGAATTTTATTTTATTAATATTTAAGTTACATATTAAGTTTTTATTTATTTATTATTAGTCCCTGCTTGGGACTACTAGCGATCGATCGATCGTTGACCAGCTATTAATTAGCTTTGACCAAGTAAAATTTCCCGTACATATCAGGTCTAAGCCAATGTTTGAAATAAAATTATCTGCTCAATAATTTTTTATCCAAAGTTTGTGTTTCGACCTCTTATTGCAGGCTTCGCTCCGTTCGAGACATATTTTTCCCCATCTCCCACTTATATCCAAAGTTTTATATGCTTTCAACATTTCCAAATTTTACACACATATACCTTGGATTTAGATTTCCGGTAATCCACATGCCGGTTTAGGTGAATAAAGTATCACATTTTAAAATAAATAGTATAGTGGTTTAGGTGGATAGCATTTTAAAAATAATTAAGAGTAAGTAACTTATTAAATATAAAAAAAAGTTCATAAACATTTTCTTATTAATAATTGTACGTTTTCAAAGATCATTTTGTATAATTTTATGACTATTAATATTATTTATTGATATTGCAGCATGCTGTTGTTAAATGTAGTCTATGTAATCCCATACAAAGTGCAATAATGGCAAAATAAACTTTAATTTTTTACCTACCTCGAAGTATAAATAAAATGCGTTAAAAAAGATTACACAAAATTACAATAATTTTACTTTTTACAATATTTATATTGTGTGGTATTCTATTAAAGAAAAAGATCTATTACGATGACTAACAATGTGGTCGATCAACTAACTTTTGAAAAGGAATAAGTTTATTTCTATTTTAAGAACTTATATCAAAACCAACATTCATACAGAATAAAACAAGCATTCATATATTTTACTTCAAAATATATGGTAAAAAAATAATACACATAGGCGTCTTGTCCTTTATATATGAAATATTTGTATATTAATATATTTAAATAAAAAAATTGGAATAGTCAGTATTAAAAATTAAATTATTTTGATAGTGAAATTAAAAATGAAGTATATTATTAAATTGAATTGAAATTAAAAATGGAAGTATATTATTAAATTAAATTGAAATTGAAATTTTAGGTTTTTTTTTTAAAGTTTGGTAGATCATAGTTTTCATAGTGTCTAATATATCACTTATTAATTGATTAAGTGTATGTTGCATTTTACCCTAAGTTTTTGGTACGTATTCTGAGTGTCGTGCATGCAGGACAGATGTTTGCATATGGTGGTTCAACTAGGTCAGATGTTTGTGCGGCTAATTCAATGTGTTTCACAGAGCCCTGCCGCAAAGCCCACGGTATTTTATTTCAGTGGCAGAGAGTTCCGGGGCTGGAGGAGTTGCAAGAGCAGAGTTTTCGGGCCAGAGAAATAGCAGAGGCGCCCTCTTTGTAAGTGTTTTCCTGCCTTTTGCTTCGCATTTACATGGCTTTTCCAGAGCTAACATACCCAGATTTGCTTCAATAAGCCTTTTGAGGCCCTAGTTATTTGTCAGCAGAGAAAAATGACTTCTACAGTTTTGGTCTGTCTTTTTACACTGACTTTGTCGTCATCTGTTCGGGTTTTCCCTATCTTTTCTGAAGAGTGTGCTTTTTGTGTCTTTTTTTCCTAATTTTCGCTCTTTGCGGGTAGTTGTATTTTCTAGTTAGGCTGAATTTGAATACTTCTGAGAGATTTGGGAATTTAAAGTTTATCGTTTTCTAATGGTGAGGAGTATACTGCAGGTCAGATATGCTTTTAATTGTGTTGCAGATGCAGTCAGTTTCTGTTTTCTGTGAATATGAAGAAATTGTTTGTTTGATTATGTCCACATTGAAAATTTTTACCATGAGTGAGATATGATTTTATGATGTATATAGCTGAATATTTGGTATAAAACATGTATTTTACTTGCCCGGGAAAAATGTAAATATAACTAGTAAATTTGTTTATACTTTTAAGTTTGTTTGTTGGTTAGTTGTGCATTGTTTGTATTTGTTTATATTTTTAAGTTTGTTTGTTGGTTAGTTATGCATTGTTTCTTTATTACCTATCAAACATTAAATCAGAGGGGCTTTTTTCCCGAATAATATCGCTCAAGGGTAGGTCGAACCCTGGCAAATTGTCAGCACCGAACCTTTTCAAACGCGGCAGAGAGCTTCCCTATTTTACGTTACTGGTAAGGAATATCGTTTAGTACCTCTTCCTTTGCTTTATGCCACACTTTCCATGGTTCTGTTGGGTCTACATAGTTTTAATTTTTAAATACATTTCAATATATATCTACTATATTTAGAGAGTTATAATGCATTTCAATTTTTAAATAGAAAAATATATATTTACAATATATAATATACTATGTATATATACATGACATTTCAATATATTAAATAATATATATATATATATATATTATAGTATATATTATAAGAGTTAATATTACAATTTCAATATTATATATTAGATACTGTTTTTAGATATATATGTTTTTTATTTAACAAAGATTATATACAAATATATAATGTTTTAATTATTTATTTATTACAATTACAATATATATATATATATATATAATTATTATATGTATAAATATATATATATATATTATATATATATAACAATTACAATGTTTTTAATAATCAGATCACGTCACTAGCTTATCTGAGCCATTTTGATATGTTGTATTATCTACGGTCTCGGTCATCTTATTTTCACTTCTCTTTGTTTAAATACTTCGTTTACAAAAGGTATCTCCTTCCTCTATCTGCATGTGTTTTATGTGTGATCATGTTGTTTTTAATCATTTCCCTGGTAATTTGAATTACCTCCTGTCATGTTATAATTTATGAGCGATCGATTACGGGCCACACCCAGCCATATGTAGAGTCTGATTGATGCTTCTCTGGCTGAAGGAGGGAAGGAAGAACGGACTCTTCAATCGACTCTTCATTTTTTCATTAATACCTCTTCCTTTGATTTAGGCCATTTGTAAGGGCCATTCATAGCCTCAAATGCCAATTTTCCATTAAGAATTAAGAATTAAGAATAGACTATCATCTCCAGTTAAGATAGACCTCTGTTAATGTAGACCTGTATTTTAATATACATAACTAATAATCAGATTAAATACCTAATTTATTCCCTTTTCTGTTTAATGTGTTGGTTTCATTTTCTTCACCACGAGTTTACAGAGTACATAGGCTAGAAGGGCCCACCCCCCTTAATTTTCGATCTCTGTTACTAAAACAAAAAACTTGATTTAAGGAGATAAATCTA
>APFE031027864.1:63798-76455 GCA_000404065.3 Pinus taeda | reverse complement strand
TGGAGGTCCTCCACGATCAAGGAATGGGGAGTACAGGGACAGTGAAAAAATTCTATGTAACACTTCCCTTTATCCTTGCGATTTCCAATTTGCGGGGTTGGGCCCACCAAATGAATCACAATCTCAGTAGTGGAGTGGGGGGGACTCCTTACCTTTTCTTTTAGAGAGGGCCGAAAATCCAGATGTGAGGTCTTTATAGACCTTGCCATAATAATTTACCACATTCGTGGGCTTCTTCCTTATCATAATGTGAGGTCTTTATAGACCTTGCCGTAATAATTTACCACATTCGTGGGCTTCTTCCTTATCATAATCGCAGTCGGGGAGGAGTCCCACATATTGTAATTGCTAGCTCCATTCTTTTTAGCCTTTTCTCTTAACTGCTGCAATCGCCGATTTGTGGGGTGATGTCATGACTGCCATAGGTTACCCTATGGGTGGTGACACATGGCACTTGGAAATGGCTCCATCTCACCCCTAAAAATGCTAAAATAGGGTGACACGTGTCCCCTTTACGACGACGTCACCTTTCGTACTGCCACATCACTGATGAGGTCAACTGCCATGTTTGCTATAAGGAACAATAAGGGACCACCATGTGGCCCCTGAGAGGAGAGAGAAAAAGGCTTGCCTGACCCTATTTTCACGGACATTTCCTTTGCAAATGATTTTTTGGCCTCCCCGGTGATGCACCATTGTATCACAAGATCAACATTTATAGGACTTTTAAGTTTCAGAACCCCACCGTTCCGTTGATCGCCAATATCATGGGACTACGATATCAGCCTTTGGCGTCAAGAACTGCTAACAACCATAGTTCTGTTCCTCAAGGATCCTGTAGATGGCCGATATTCGATATATGATGTGCCCAGACCCGCCAACTCCTGATATTGGATACCGCTGATCGACGGATAGTTATTCCTCCTTCCACTGGTGCTCTTTACCTCTTGGATCTCGCCAATACTGATATGCAATTGCGATGAACTATACCAAGTCGCTTTTGCAAATTTTCTTCAACACCTAACCATTTTTTGGGGTTTTTGAGCTTTCTAAAGGGGTTCTTCAAGAGGTTCAAACTTCTGATCCAACAACCCTTTTTTGGACTTCTATATACCACCAGAAATCTCTTTCCGAGCACTATGTATTTGAGAGAGTCCCATCTAGCTCTCACAACCTCTGTGGATCAAATTTTGGCATCAAACATCACTACTATTTGGATTTTGATGCAACTGATGACTTGTGAAGTAGTGAGTGACAATAGACTAGTTAGAAACTCATAAAGAAATTATGGATTGTCTAGAAAAGTATTTTACTTTTATCAACGATGAGTCAGAGTATTGCGTAATTAAAGGAGTGCCAAGAACTATTTTTGTGAGGAATTTCTTTCCTTTCAATTAAACAAGTGTGATCATAAAGGTTTCCAAATGTTTTCAGTTCAAGTTAAATATATTTATGATAGTGAATATAAGTTGTCATTAAAAGACTACCCTATTTTGAACCAGTGTAAATATGTATTTCCTGAAGAGATATCAGAACTTCCCTTAAGGAGAGATATATATTTCAGTTTTGATCTCATTACTGGGGTAGTTATGGTGTCCAAAGCTCCATATAGGATGAGTATCCCTGAGTTAAAGGAGTTTGTTAGAAAATTATATATTACAAAGCAATGGAACACATAAAGTATATTGCAGAAATATAAACACAGAACATGCATAAAAAAAGAGAGCCACAGATATACATGGTTCACCCAATTTGGGCTACTTCCACGGAGAAACAACCAATCCTTCCTTTTATATTATCCAGCAAAATGAAGAGATACAACCTACAATAGATCCACTATAATTCCCTCTTCGTTCTCAATCTCCTCTCTCTTCCTAACTCAAAATACAGATCTACCTATATGCAATACAATTCCCTTATATATATAGTGAGGGGTTAATTTCTAGGGAAAAAACCCCTAAATTAAACAACTTCTACTTTTCCTATTGAACGACCCAGATTGACTACAAAATTACAACATTTTACAAGGAAATTTTGCATCCATTTTTAGCTTCGGGGCACTGCCCCCTATCCGCTGCTAGGTGGGGGCTCCAAATCCCCCCCTAGACCCCCCTGGCGGCGCACATTTTATGGGCAGCATTGCTGCCACATTATGAACTGGGGTCCAATGCGGCAATACCTATGGAAAAAGAAGATAATCAGGCTCCACACCCAACAAAGTTGAAAATTCAATTGAAAGAGTTGCTAGATAAGAAGTACATAAGACTTAGTGTGTCTCCCTACGGTGTACCAGTTTTATTCATCAAAAAGAAAGATGGGACTCTTAGGCTTTGTATTGACTATACGCAACTGAACAAAATGACCATTAAAGAAAAATATCCTTTACACCAAATTTATGACTTATTTTATCAAGTCTATGGAACTTCAATCTTTTCAAAAATTGATCTAAGGTTTGGATATCAGCAAATTAATATTATGGATGAAGATATATAAAAACAAAAATCATAACGGGTTATGGACATTATGAATTTATAATGTCACCATTTGGACTCACTAATGCACTAACAACTTTCAAGTGCTTGATGAATAGTGTGTTGAGTCTTTTTCTTGACAATTTTTAATAGTATTGATAGATTAGATTCTGGTTTACTCAAAGAGTAAAGAAGAATATGATCAAAACTTTTAGATTTTTCTTCAAACACTTAGAGAGAATGATCTATATGCTAAGTATAGCAAAATCTCATTTTACCAAGAACATATTCAGTATTTTAGACATGTAATGTCTAAGGAGCAGATTGTTGTCGATTTAGAAAACATTAGAGCTATTATTGAGTGGAAAACACCTAAAGATGTAGCTAATGTTAGATCATTTATGGGAATAATAGGTTATTACAAAAGATTTATAGAGGGTTTCTCTAAATTGGCATATCCTATTACTTCTTTACAAAAGAAGGGGACAAAATTTGAATTGAGTCACAAGTGCTAGGATAGCTTTAAGAAAATAAAGCAGTTATTAATTGCTTCTCCCATCTTGAAACTAGTTGATCCTAATAAAGGATTTGTTGTATCCAGAGATGCTTGCAAAGAAGGATTGGAAGGTGTTTTAATGCAACACAGTCACATAATTAGCTATGAATCTAGGAAGTTAAAGGATCATGACAATAACTATGCTACACATTGCCTAGAACTAGCCGCCATTGTCCATTCTTTAAAAATGTGGAGACATTATTTGATAGGAAGAAAATTTCAGCTAAAGACAGACAATGTTAGCCTCAAATATATTTTTTACCAAGAAAATTTGAATGTTAGGCAAGGTAGATGGCTAGCATTCTTTAGTGAGTGAAATTTTGAAATCGTACATATTAAAGGCAAAGAAAATAAAATTGTTGATTCTCTAAGGAAAAAATAAGTCAAAGATGCACCATTTCAGCAACCAGTTAGCATAAAAATTTGATAGAGAAGATAAAAACAAAATAATTTGATGAAGAATACATGAAAATTAAAAGAAAAATGAAAAAAATGAATTTTTAGGCAATGAAGAAATTAAATTTTCATTAAATAATCATGATTTTTGTTATTCCAAGGCATAATTTAGTTACCTAATGATTAATAATTGAAAACATTTGTTTTGGGTGAATTACATAAGAAACCAACATTTTGTCATCCTGGATAGAAAAGACTAATAACTGTGTTTGGAAAGGAATATTATTGGCCTAACATGAAAACAAAGACAAAAAAATATGTGGCTAAGTGTTTAGAGTTCCAACAAATGAAGGCTTCTGATCAACACACAAAAAGATTTTTGCAACCTTTTCCTATTCTAGAATGGAAATGGGAAACCATATCCATGGACTTTATTACTAGACTACAAAGGAATAGGAAACAACACGTCTCTATCATGCTAATGGTATATAAGCTTAGAAACTATACATCCTTTATTCCTATTGAATCTAACTTTAAGCCTATTAATATATCAAAAATATTCATGAAGGAAACATTTAGAGTTCATGGTATTATTCCCAAAACTATGATTTTAGACCATGCTCCCAAATTCACTTCACAATTTTGGAAGGGATTGTTTGAAGGAATGGGGATAAAGTTAAAATTTAGTACAAGATATCATCCTCAAAAATATGGTATAACATAAATAAATAATCAAATATTAGAATATATGTTAAGAATGTATGTTATGGAGAAAGTAACTAAGTGGAAATATTATCTTTAGTTAATTGAGTTTGTCTATAATAATGGGTACCATAAATATTTGAAGATGAGTCCTTGTGAGGTACTATATGGCAGAAGATACAAAGTACCTCTAAGCTGGGACCATCTTGAGGATCAGTTATTAATGGGACTAGATATGTCAAAGGAGATGGACAAAGTGGTTAAACACGTCAGACAAAATTTAAAAACAACCCAAGATCGATAGAAGAGCTATGCAAATTTGAAAAGAGATCAGAAGGAATTCAATGTGCGAGATCTTGTGTACTGAAAATTGAAACAAAAGAAAAGCACACTTAGAATTGGAAATTGTGCAAAGTTATCACCTAGATACAGTGGATCTTTTGAAGTTATAGTTAGAATTGGAACAGTTTCTTATTAGCTTTCCCTTCTAGAAAACATAAAAGCTCACAATAATTTTCATATATATTTAGTAAAGAAATATGTACAGGACCCATCTCATATAATTTATTAGAATGTTGTAAAGGTGGAACCACAGGGAGAGTTCTTGGAATAACTGCTATGCATTTTAGACTCAAGGGTAGTCACGCTTAAGAATAGAGACATAACTTAGTTAAAATTTCAATGGAAACATTTCAGCCTCAAAAAGGAAGGTTGGGAATTTGAGGATGCTTTTAAAGAAGGGTATATTCTCTATTTTTTCAAGAAGGAATGAATTCAAGAATACTATGATTAGACACTGGGATGGTGTTAAATTCAAGTGGGGGAGGATGTGACATCCCTTGACTTGAGGTTTTTATGTAAATAACTATATATAAGTGTTTCATTTTTTAATGTTTAAAGTTTGAAAGACATATGAGAAATTTAATTTTCAGTACTTTATTACTGATCATGAATGATTATAAATATTTAATCTAGATGTTTATAATACATAAAGAGGTCTATAAAATCAATGTTAGGAATACACACAGCTAAAGGAGATTGGGCTACAAAGTTACGATGAATATTATTTATCCAGTAATAAGTCCTAGGAATCTAATTTAGATGATTAGGTTTTTTGTAAATTATGGAATTGGCCAATTTATTCCTTTCCTAAAAGACATGATGTTATCTTTTGGAGTGGGAAACAAAAGCTCATTAATGAGATATTAGCCTCAAAATTTAATATATTCAATATTTGAAATAATTCACATATATTATATTATTTATATATTTTATTATATATATATATATATATTTATATATATATATTATATATATTTATTTATTTTTATTATATTCACCTTTGAAATGAACGTCTTAGTTATGTTAGCCTTTTCTCTCCATTCTAACATCATTAAGATGAAAATGTCCTTAATCTATATTTCTTGTTTATAATTAGGAATTCTTAGAGCTAGTGTTCCTTCTTGAGGTTTTGGATACTATGTCCATATATAAATATAAGAGTATCCTAAACCCTGAGAATGAACTCTAGCTCTAAGAATTCCTAATTATAAACATCAAATATAGATTAAGCACATTGTAATCCTTGATGATGTTATAATGGAGAGAAAATGATAACATAACGGAGACATACATTTCAAATATTGGATATATTAAAATTTGAATTAAAAATATAGTTAAAAACTCTAAACAGATAGAAATGAACACTAGGTGTTGTAGGAAAAACTATTAAAGCAACATGAATTGAAACATTATAGCCAAGAAATTAATGAATAAATATATACTAGTATATAAGAAAAAAATGTTTCTCATTCAAATTAGTTACATAACTTGATTACAAAGTCACTAAATGAAAGAAGTGCTAAGTAGCAATTTAGGTCAAGTAGAATGACCCTAATATATTTTTCTCTCAAAATAATTTTTTAATTAAAATACAAATGCAGGCATAAGGTCCTAAATGCGACACCTTCCAAAATGTGGAAGTGTAACTTTCTAAATACATTTAGGATTATAAAAGAAAATCTAACAAAAGGTTGGATGTGAAGTCACGAACACAATACCTAGGTACATGTTGTTTGACCTGCTAAAGGAATAAAATATCCTATGAGTTGTAGAAGCAAACCAAAACTAGAAACATCAAACGAAAATAGGAAATCCATTTCGAGTGTAGGATGGTTACCTGTAAATATAGAAATAAGTACAATTAATATGTAATATATGATAGGAACGATTATATAAAGGAAAAGAACATAGTGGGTCTTTTATATATTTTCCTTTGGACGGATTTATATTTTGCAATAGACAACTTGTTAAGACCATAAAATTGTACACATGTTTGCACAATCCAGAAGATGCTAAAATATGTCCAACATAATGCACAAGTGAAGATTTTCTAGCTAAAGACATTATGAAGTTTAAAAAATTTGATTTCTCTTAAGGTATAATGTTTAAAAATTGAAGGCTCCATAGTTGTTTCTTCGATAGACACACACCACGTGGAATTTTCTTCGAAAGCCGCACGATCGAAAAAATGGCTGACTCAGTGAATTCAAGATCACTCCACACACTTGGAGGGAATTTCCTGACAGGATCTCAGTCCACAACAATGGAATTCGAGTTGCCCTGAAGATATGCAAACCTCAATGGAATCATCTTTTCCTACTCATGAGTCATAGTCATTCATGAACCAAGAGAGATGATCCAGATCTTTAACTTCAAGGATGCATTTATAATTGCCTATAACAGAGCATATTAACCATGAAACTTAAACTACATGAAAAGAAGCGGAAACACATGAGCAAACATGAGATTAAGACAAACATATTTGATTATGGAGTTCACCCAATGTGTGTTGCATCTTTGGGATTTGCTCAATAGTGGGAGGCCTTCTTTTATTAAGTGGCATGAAAGAAATCAGTTACAAGAAACTTCATAAAAATGACCTTTATACCTTCAATCTATATGATGGCCTAAAAATGTACAACTAAATTGGACAAACTAATGTCACCACTAAATGCCTAGTGCGAAGATGTACAAAGATGACTATAAAAATGTCAAATTCTGAAAAGGTCACCTTAGGCCCCATAGGGAATCTTCAAGGAATATTTTTTGATACCCCTCGGAGGGTTTTGCACCCTGGGCTCGTTGTTGGTTCCATCAAGGCGTAGTTCTATCATGTAGAGTTTCATTCCTGCTTCGTTGCACTCTGGATATTGTGCAAATGTTTGGGTTTTAAATACTTGTTCGCCAACGGAGGCTCCAAGGAGTGATCTCGTGGCTCGTTTGTGGCGGAGCCGACTAGGCAGGTGGAGGTTGGGGTATCGAATACCTTGCATACCCATAATAGTGAACATATTTTTTTTAAATGGTAGACGGTTAGGCTTCCGACATGGTGGTCTTATCACATGGCACAATTATGTGTTCCAACAATGACATTGATAAACATTGGTTGGTGTTTTATACATAACACTATTCGGTTATATATGGCATGGTTAAATGTTGAACAGTTCAACTAGTGGGCGGGTCTACGGGGGGCGGCCCGTAGGAGATGAAAAACATTGTCTTCGATCTTTTGCAATAATGTGAAAGAGCCATATCATATCGGTCACAACTTCTTTCTTTCCCCTTTCATTTTGTCTTTGCTGATGTGGAGCCACTCTTTGTCTCCAACCTAGAACTGGTGATCGACTTAGTTCTTGTCATGTTGGGCTTTATATTGAGCTTGACTCTTCTCCAACTACTCCTAAACTTCTTGGTGAATCATCTAATTCTGCTGAATGTACTTCAACACTTTGTCCCTGTCATCTTGCCCACTGGAATCTTCATCTCTCCCAAAGACTATATCTAAGGTATCATTTGGTAAATAACAAAAGCATGTCTTGAACTGTGAGATCTGCGTGTGTTGGAGAGGTAAATCCCCTCTACGGATAGAGGCGATCGATACTAGCCCAGAACGGGTCTAGCAACAATCAAACAATGCTACCACGCAAGTCCCTAATTGCAAATAAAAGGTAGGTGATGAAGACCTACTTGGATTCCAACGCTTTTGTTTGTAGAAGAGACGTCATCCATGCTCCTTTGCTTTGGCCGGTCACAGTCCTCCACGATCTTCGTGAATGGACACCTGCACATAAAGAGAACAACACAAACACAAGCGTGAAATCTAATAAATGCAATTATACATCAGTCAGGAAGGATATAACTCGACATTAATCATTACAAAGACCATGAGAGTGGGACCATAATGATAGTCATCTATTATTAATAATCAACAAAGGAGAATACAACCAGCGTCCTGACGTCAAGTCCTCCTTTGGCTGGGTGCTCAGCTACACAAGTCCTGCAAAGCTTGAAGGGATGAGGGACAAGCTCTCTCTCTCTTTAGTAACAAGGTCTCCTTACTTAGGTAAAGCCTTATGGACACAAAGAAGGCTCTTGCAACTCTAATCTCTTGATATATTCCTTTCAGCACCAGTATTACTACCACTACCACTAGCTTGCTCAAGACATGGAGACAAGCTTTTATAGATGAAAGAGGAAAGAGATAAGATCAATCACAACAATCATGGATTTGGCTTCATCACTTGGAAACTTCCATGGAAGGGTGGCAAACTACTTCCCATTCAAGGAGATTCGAAGCCAAACCATCCTCACTTAACATAGATTCAGTTGGTGAATGAGTTGGAGAGAATTTTCAGAGGTTGATTGGTTAAAAACTTTGCCCAAACAGGTTGGCACGACTGTGACTCTGGGACAGAGTGCTAATAGCACGCCCCTTTCGGAGGATTTTCCCCATTGGCGCGAGAATAACACAGTGAACCCGCGCTAATGTGAAAAGGGCTATTTTTATGGGCAAGCTGCAGGAGATGTCTTCAGGGCATGTGAAGCTCATATTCTGAGGGGAATGATGCAAGTGGTTTCAAGTCTTGTCACTTCTCACAAGTCCCGGAATGCATCCTCCAAGCTGCAGAAGAGGGTTAACAGGGACAGTGACAAACAGTGACAAATTACTGTGTAACTGATGCCCCCTAAAGCATGAGGCCTGAGAGAGAGAGGGGTGAAATTCTTTACAAGAACATGGGTGACTGAAAACACGGCCGCCGGAGAACTTGCGTAAAGAAGTACAACTGATAGCTCAAGTACATGACACATGTGGTATGGGCACAGCCATCCGTAACAGAGTATATAAAAACTGGATCCCAAGTATGGACGTAGCCATCCGATGAGGATCAAGGAATGGACTCAGGTATGGTCGCAGCCATCCAATAAATGAGTCATGTAGCGATTACAATAATCCACAAAATGCAACCTGAATTTCAATATACACAATCCGGGATCTTCCGCTCCAACTCGACCCGAACACAGTACAAGTTCAAGCATGTGAATATAGGAGTCGAAGTCGAACATGCATGAACATCGTCTGATTACCAGTCAATGATGAAAACTATTAACAGACGCGAGAGGTGCCACCAATAATGACGATGGTTCTCAAGGTACTATAGGTACAATCCACGACGTGCGAATCAATGAGCCGGTGTCGAACACCCGTAGAATCATCCAATCGGAGGCCAATGATAAAAACCTCATGTCGAACACGAAGAACCTGCCATTGAGGCATGCAGGCTCCAAGGTACCTGAAGGGAGTCTCTAAGTCATCTTCCTAGATAATGAGCTGAAGTCGACAGGAAATGATCTTGATCGAAGGTGGGCCATAATGTTTCCCACATCATTGACACGAGACAGAGAGGGATAACATGTTTTGTGTGAGATATCAGAGGGAGGTTGAGTATTCTGTAGAGGTCAACTTCTCTTGAACATATCGGCGGCACAACAGCGGATTTGGCAGTATTTGATCTGAAATGATCAAGGGTCATGACGACAAGGCAATGAGTAGATGAATGGTCAAATAGGATTACCCAAACCCACGGAGGCAAGTGTGAAACAAGATGAGATGTCCCCACCCAGACACGAATGCAGATAAGTGCCATGTTCAAGAGCGACATACTGCCGATGACGATGAGTATGGTTCTTTTATTCCCCCACCATTTCTGGCGAGTACCCCGATTATTTTTAGCAAGCTTGACGGGGATAGCATATGCTTGAGAGGTGAAACCCAATGCCATTAAAGTTTTAAGGAGTCTGACAAAGGAAAAACTCGGCATCTTTTCATGTTTAGAGAGTTTGAAAAGATAGAAAAAAAAAACTCCAGGGGTGTCCTTTTTCGTAAAGTTGTGTCTCTCGAGCCCAAAAAAGTATAAAACTATGCTCGAAAGAACCACCCGGCCATTACGACCGAGGAGTACTTTTCGTGAGTAGTGACACCGACCCGAAAAAGTAAAAAAGCGATCGATATCACGTTGTTTCGTTACCATTAGCCATTAACGAACCTGAAACGACAAAGGCCCGACGATCTTTTCATTTTTTATACGGTTGGAAAAGAGTTTAAAGACAACTGCCTCTTTTTTACTTTTAGCGAGTCAAGAGGAACAACTTGGCAATCTTTTCATGTTTTTCGAGTCAGAAAAGAGCTGAAAGATGACTCCATAGTGACTTTTTCTTATATTTACCGAGTCCGAAAAGGTATAAAATACAACTCGTTTCACCATCGGAGTTGCGTAAAAGACCTGTCGCTGCACAAGAAGTAAGCATAAAATCCATTCTCGACCAAAAATATATTAAAATATTCAAAAATAACCTTTTTAAACCCAAAAATAAGTCAAAAAGTCTATAAATATGGTGAAAATGTAAGAAAATAAAATTACTTTTACTTTTTACCTCTTGAATAGTAGTAGTGGTCTGTTTGGGGAGCGAACTTCAGGTGGTGATTACAGCCAATCCGTGCAACCATTCGAGATTCCATCGGCTCCAGGTAAGAGGCGTTTTCCTTAGCTCCATTTCCATACCTTTTTTTATGCATTTGGTCCCTGATTGAGCCTCTGCAAGTAGGAATTCAAATTTTAGGGCTGCGCCCCATTAGCACGGGTATCCGGTACGAACTCGCGCTAATGGGATCATTTGCCTAAAGGGGCCGCGCCATTAGCGCGACTGTTTTGAAAACAGTCACGCTAACTGCGTGACCTAATTTTTCACATGGAATTCCCATTGCATTTGAATTTTTTCCAGTTTGTAGATTTACCAAGGTTTTAATAATGATTTATTTATTCTTGTGGGTGCAGGAAACAAGCAAAAATGGTGGTGGAATGGAAAGAACAGGAACATGATGCCGTGGACGCCTTGGCCATCGAGGATGAGGGATGTATGAACACTTTGAGGGACTGTGGCCTCAAGAAGTTCTTCCTCACATCATATATGCGATCTCAGCCTGAGTTATTGTAGTTCATAATCGATGCTTGGGATGTGGATGACCAAGTATTTCGCTTATGGGGCCGAACCTTAGAGCTGGAGGTGTCTGATGTGTATTTCATTACCAGGCTGTCACGGAGAGGGGTGAGCCCTATTTTGACTGGAAGTAGACCTTCTGGAGAGAAGGTAGGTGAAGTAAAGGCCCGAGTGTGTCCAGAGGCACAATTTGGGAGAAACAGTGCCAAGGTGGCTATCAATACCATCCAAGACTTGGCCCTCAAGGCGATATTATTCACCATCACGGGTGCAGCTGGGGTACAAGTGCCCCATGAGGCAAGAAAGAATCATCTGTTACTAGCAACAGAATGCCTCAGCCCCACCATCTTTGATTGGGCTACAGTGGTGACTACCAACATCAAAAGGCAGCTTACAAATTGTAAGCGCGCATGAGTGAAACAATTTGCGTATGGCTCAATTGTGGTGTCATTCTTCTTGGAGTGATTACCACTTTTCCAGATCCAGGGAGCTGTAGTGGCTGATCCATTGCCACGAGAGCCTAGGATGGCTCGTTGGGCAGCATTGATGCCTAGAGGAGGAGGGGGCCAGGAGATGTCTTGGCGGCCTGAATTCTTCATATGGCTTCGCCGTCAGCTGATCATGGTAGAGGATTGGCCATACGCGGGGACCAATTTCATGGGGGACCCAGACCTCCCAATGCCAGAGGGAGAGGAATGGGACGAGGAGTTAGGTATGATCTCTTCGTTTTTGATGTTTTATGTATTTTCATTTTTTTTTTTTAATACATGCCTGTTCTGATGACGGTTGTATGTATGTGCAGACGTTGGCCCAGAGCGACCAGCCGGCTTGTCTCCTGTAGTGCGGAGGGGCCAACCCGTAGCTGACCCTCAGGCAGGGGGTGCCATGGGGGAAGAGCTGATACAGAATCTCGAGGGACTCACCCAAGGGATTCTGGGTTACGCTAGATTGGCGGACATGCCTTTTGCATACCAGAGGCACACAATGGGGGTGCCGACTCGCGTTCATCGTCTGTTGAGACGATTGGTGCGCGCGGTGACGTGCTATCATGAGCACCACCGCGATTAGACTTCTAAGCTTTACTTTCTGCATATTTTTTGAGAGACATGTGTCTCAGATGTACGGAGAACACAAACTCTATCTAGACATGTACACTTATTTTTTGAGTGCCTCGGTGCGCCACACGATATATAT
>APFE031027864.1:14604-45265 GCA_000404065.3 Pinus taeda | reverse complement strand
ATGTGACTCTGTGTCATGTTGTCATTTTCTCCATTGAACCTATGGAATTGCATTAGGTAGTCCTAGGGAATTGCACTCAAGGACTGAGGTAAATTTAGAGGTGCATATTTATCTAGCAGAAAACCTGGAAGAGCCATCTGGATAAATGGAGGGGGGGATTGAGGTTTTCCTAAGAAACTTGGCCCAAAATCACAGTGATGGGAGTGGTTGGCCTGAATGCAGGGTATGTCAGGGCCTTAGAAGCAACTCCTAAGTAGTGATTAATAGCTGGATGAGAGTCGGACAAGGAAGATGCAAAGGCTGATGAGATGGTAGCACAAGTGGGTGGGGTTTCTCTTTCTATAATTTCTTGAAAATCAACTTTTCTAGGTCAGATATGAATGGGGCCTTTTTCTGAGATGTATCTAAGCGAGTATGAGGCCTTTTAAAAGCCAGGGTGAAAAGTGATAATGGGAAGTTGTGGAGTCGCCAAGGTGATGTCAATGCAATTAGAACAAACTTCATTCACCTATACAAAGAGAGCTCATTTTTTCATATCCCAGGAGAAAAGTCCTTCAATACCTTCCCGGAAACGATGCCAAAAGATGTTGAAGCTCCTAGAGACAACTTTAGATTGCTTACAAGACCAATGCCTGGGAACATATAGATTTTGTGTATCTCATATGATTTTCTAGAAATGAGACATCATATATATATATATATATATATATTATATTATATATATATATATATATATTCGTAGTATATATAAATATATAATATATATATATATATATATATAGTAATATATATATATAATAGTTATATATATATATACTATAGTATATAATATATATATATATATAGATATAGATATAGATAAGATATATAGATAGAGAGAGAGAGAGAGAGAGAGAGAGAGAGAGTGAGAGAGAGGTAATGGGTTGGTTCATTCACCTAAAGGATTAAGACATGAATTTCTTGGCACTTCTTCCCATATACAAATCTCATAAATATGCATAAAACAGTGGAGTCTGAGTAGTCTAAGGACTTATAGTTTAATAAGATTTTGTAGAGAAATAATAGAGGATAAGGAGAAGGAGTAACTCATCATATGGAGCTTACAACATCAAGAATTCTATGCTTTAAGACATAGAGCTTGCAACTTTAACAATTCCTATACTTATCTGAGTTAGAAGTAGATGTAATGGGTAGAAGAGAGGTTGTGTGTTATTATTTAGGAAGAGCAACCTTTTAAAGACATAATATCAATAATCCATACAGGCACTAGCATTAACAATGTCGATAAAAATGAATATGTGAACAACTTACAGGCACATGCATAACATTTTTGATACCAACGCATCTATTAGGAAGTCTTGAAATATTTCTAACAGTTGTAATTGCATGAAATTAGAGAAGAAGCATGAAAATAATGGGTTTTAACTTAGGGATAACATACCATAATACCTTAAGGGGGAATCACCACCATTTCTGCATATTTTGAAAGATATGTATCCTGAGGTTATACAGTCTGAAAATTACATGTGGAGTTTTCTTTAGAATTTTTGAACCTTTTTTAAGTCTTGCTACATCCTCCTTATTCCGGAGAGGAGAGCATGGACATTCATTACATCAAAAAATATCTTTAGCTGAGTCTCAGCTGTCAGGTTGACTAGCTGTCTTGGCTAGGATGACTCTAAGGCCCAAAAGCATTACAAAATTAATTGCCACACTAAAGAGAGACATGTTTCAAGACAAAAATAAGTAAACAACTAAACATAAAAGTAAATGAAAAATTTTTGTGCCGATCCTATGAACGCGTTTGCCTCAGGCTATAATTTTCTCACAGTATGGCCTCCTGTGCTGCTTAAATGACCTCGTTGCTTCTACCTTTACTGCTCAAATGCCTTGTTCTCTGGAGTATGGAGTGGGTCGACTGTAAGTGCCTATTTTGGTGGTACTTTTTTGTGTGGAGGAGTGAGGCTCCATGATGAGCCATTAAATCTTACGGGGCCCCCCATACTGTCTTCAACCGTCTGTGTCATACTTACTTTAATGCCACAGCTTCCAACCCATCACCTCGGGCTTGATCTTGATGATCACTATAGGAGAGAGAAGTTTATATCTACTAAAAAAAATGCTCAGTCAAACTTGAGCTTATTTGCATTTTCCTAACTACCTACCCTATCAGCTACAAGCTCCACTTGTAGCTCAAGCAACATGATATTTCCAATAAAGCCAATCAATTGTCTTTTCTAATATTGGAGGCTCTTGACTGCATTCAACCTCAAAATAACCATGATAGTGAGATGACCAAATCAACTTATAATGTATATGATCTTCATAATGCAAATGAAATTGAAACACTGATGTGCAAAACTTTGCCATGTATCCATTTATAGGGTCAAAGAGAACATGGTTATTTTGATAATCATCATAACATTCTATCTCTTCAGACAACTGATCCTCAGCCACACATGATTTATTTGATATGCTATCCAACTGCTTTTCCGAATTATTCCCATAAACAATGTAATTTTCCTCCTTATTATGATCATTCATTGATGTAAGCTGCTGCAAGGAATCAAAAAATTGAACAACCTTTTCCTCTGCCTGAAGATTATAAAAGTTATCTTTCATTACTTGTTCATGGGGTTTTCAATCAATTTCATACTCTTTATAATCAAAAGACTGACAAGTTCGTTGCATCTTCCCATGCATATCAAAGGATTGAACATGGATTTCATAAGTAGACCCCTGCTGATTTTCATGTTGCATTTCATGGGATGTTATACTTTCTTTTTGGTGTTGAAATGTATGGTTATGAAGAGCCTCTAAAATTTCTTCATCCATAAATTCATCATCATCATAACAATCCTCCAAATACTGAATAAGACTTAAAGAATGTTTACAGCAATCTTTGAGCAGCAATAAGGAAGGATGACATTATTTATACATCTCATAGAATTCATCATGAAAACTAGCAAGCGAATATATTGAATCATTTTCCAAACTTTTATACCAAGACCATGCTTTTCCTTCTAAAGTGGTCATAAACATCCTCATGAGACAATCCTCGGGGAAATGAACCTTAAGAGTGCGTACATGCATATGGAACCTAACCAAATGAAGAGCAGCATTGTCCTTCTTTTCATCTTTGAATATTGGAAGATCATCTAACCAATCAACCTTTGGCATAGGATTTGGAAAACCAGGGATACGAGACCGATTCATTGGGGCATACCTGGCATTCATTCTTGCAATGGAACTCAGCTTGAAACTTCATCAAGCTACTGATCTTTTAGCAGTGGAGTCACCTTCCAATTTATTATTTGATGTGTGGAGTCGCCAAGGTAGTTTTGCAGCCTCAAAAAGATGTCCGAGCTCTTGCTACCTTCAGAAGTTCAGCTTCTTAATTTCGGGAATGAATAGACTTTGGGCTGCCGACAGATGCACCAAAATGTTATCACAAAATCAAGCCCTGAAAGGCTGCTGATTAGGTAGACCTTGAGTAACTATTTCAAACCAACTTTTGGCTGAGGCTTAGCCTCCCCAACTTGAGAGGGCTCTCTCACAAGATTAAAGATTTTTGATAATGAATTAGATGGCTAACTCTATGAAACAAGTGAAGAAATATGAATGGTTGAACATGATTAGTAAGCATCCATTGGGCTTATGGAGTCAAGAAATGCTTCAGTATGACAATAAAATTATCTTTACATGGAAGTCAGGGCATCTAGAATTCAACATATGAAGGGTACATCAGTAGCATAAAGGAAAACACAGTCTACAAATGTGTGAAGGAAGTTAGAGCATAACCAATGAATTCTAGGTATCATACATTCATACATAATTGAGATTCCTCCTCTAGCATGAGGGGAACTCGAATTCTTCCTAAGATGACACCTATTAATATTTAAAACTAACTACTGAATGCAATTGACTGCTGAGTAGCAGTTTTAGAGACCTAGAACAATTAGGATTCTAACTCTTCATCATGTTGGTAGTAGCATTAAGTACAATCCAAATTCGTGCTCTGATAGATGGCCTTCTTTAGTTATGCTTTGGTGGATGTTTGAAACTGCTTCCTGGCCCTTAATGTCTCATCACTTATCTGCTCCTGGAAAGTAGGAAATTGCCCCTGCTTTTCTACTCTTGATCTCCACAAAGATATTCGAAATCAAATATCCCTGTTGTTCTTCTTTGATTACACAGAAATGTATTGGACTGCCATGTTCTTCATGTGCTGTAGACCCTTCCCATATACTCGTATGAAGACAAAACCTCTTCAAAGCTGTTTGAAATATCATGGACGATACTAGTTGTGCTCATTTGTATAACAAAAAGATTAGAGTTCCTCCACTTGTTTTGCCCTTGTTGGATGCTTGCATGTTGTAAATGATCCTTTTCTAAGATTTCTTTTCAAAAATTTTCCCCTTGGTCACTCAGAATTGGTAGACCGAGTTATGATATGCAGCTACAGAAGTTTTGTAGCGCGCTACGAAACTGCTGTGCATTATGCATCACCTACAGCAATTTCGTAGCGCGCTACGAAAATGCTGTGTAATCGCAAAACACAGTTTTAATACCAAAATTTGACTGTCTTGAGCCTCATTATATTGAAATGTCCTTTTCAATTGCCCTGAAGCTATTCAAAACTTAATGGAGATGCATCATTCTTCAAGAAAAACTGCAACAAGGTAAATCATCAAAATTTGGGACATAACCTTACTTGCTGTGTGATTTCCTTAAGGAAATCTTTCCCGCTGGCTTAGCTGTATCTTCAAATCCTCGATTTGCCTCTTCATGGTTCTGATCGCCGCTCTCAGTCTTGTATTAACTTTTCTGATGAATTTTGCTTCTTTTATTGCAGGTACCGACCAAGTGTAGTATTGAGCATGACAGTCGACCAGCTCGGGTATTGAAATTGTTTTGTCTTCCCACGGAGCCTCAATTTTGTTAAAATGAGCTTCCTTGAAGCTTTTTGCAGAAATTCCAACAACCAACCTGCTTGAATGCACGTTCAACTTCTCTGTTCTTTAAGATAATGCCTAAACCTTCAGGTTCGCTCCTCAAGCACCTGCCTGACCTGTGCTCCTTTCCTTTTGTAGCCCTCTCCATGGGATTCCGACGAAATGAAAATTTTGAAAGACTAGCACTGTTTCAATTTTCGATCGCTGCCTCTCTTGAAAGATACCTCGCTTGAAAGCTAGTTCGCCTGATTTTCAAGGAATTCAAATTGAACACTTGACAATTTATTCCTTACGCATGAATCCAACCACAAATCATGACTGTGAGTGCTTGGCTTTTCTTGAAACTTGAAATCTGAGCATACCAAGGTACCTAACGACTCTAATGATGAGGATAAGCAGTTGGACATGATAGGAAAAGTGTATAAGCTGACAAATGATGATGTAAACATAACGAATTTTGATAGATATGACAACTGAGCAAGATTTGGTATGAATCCGCATGAATCCCCGATTTCGTAGCGCAACCAGTGCAAAATCTGGGTTTTGCGCTACGAAAACACCTAAACAGAGTTTATGCACTACGAAAACTCCTAAATAGTTTCGTAACACGTAAGAACCTTAAAACAAACTTGATACAGGGACTCTATGTAAGTTGTGGGACCAGTGATGGATGAGAATGGATTATTGACCTTTATTTAACCATACCACCAAGACTCCTAAGACTCAGACACTAAATTAAACATGGAAAAACTGAACTTGGACTAACACCTATCCTTCACAACTAAACTGATGTGAACGATTTAGAACTTGTTTCTTGAGTGATAACACACTCCTCTATGACATGGTCAAACTATTGACAATAATGAAAATATGGATGCATGGGATTTGTACAATCTCGCTCGAAGTGCCCTGCTTCGCCACAATTATAGTAGATGACCTACCCACGCCTCGACCTGGTCCAACACCTCTTCCTCATCCTTGGCCTTGGAATCCTTCCGCACTTCTCCTGCACCTTGATGTGGAGGTCGGGTTTCTGCCTGCATCCTATAGGTAGGGGTCCTATCCATCATTAGCTGATAACTTCTACAATTGCGTTCATCCTGCCCTACTGACTTACAAAAATTGAAAAATAACTGCTGAGGGGTTTGTACAAACTTCTACAATAGATGACAGTTATCAGTAGCATGTTGTCCCGTAACCTGACAAATAGCGTACCACAGTGCAGCTCCCGCACTCGTCCCAATATTAGTCTCTGGTTTCAAGGGCATAGGCCCTCCCCCTATAATATAATTCTTAAAGACCGGGCAATGATCCTTATCATGTCCATGGCTCTTACATTTTAGACACCAGATTTCAGTGCGCACCTTCGGCTTCCCTTCCCTTCCCTTTTTCAAGCTCTGCAATTCCAAGTGCAGGCTCTCCAATTGTGAATGAATTTGTTGCACCCCGAGGTTCATATGCTGAATAGGTGACGAGTGCAGCCTCATTGCAATCTCCAAGGCCTCTGCTTGCGTTGTTATCTTCTGCTGTGACAGAGATATTCTTAAATGCAGCAAAAGCGATGTTATAAACCAGTCGCAATGATGGGTATCTGAGATTCGCATTAGCCTGCCTAATTTGGCACTTTAACCTCTGATCAAAGTCCCAAGGCGTCTCATCGACTTTCATTCGGATCTCCTTAAATTTAATTACTGATTGCGCTTTTTACTTAGGCCTACTAAACTCCTTGTTCAAAGCCAGCTAGGTATACTCCAACGACGCATTGGGGTTATGAGTGCAATACTTGATATACCATGTCAATGCGCAGTCCTGTAAGGCTGTAACCAACTTCACTTTCTTAATATTGTTGTTCGTAATCTGTTGCGTGGTCCAAACAACATCTGTGACAAACCAAAATTATTCTGGATCTTCGGTCCCTGTTCCTTTAAAAATCGACATCTTCATCATGTTCACCATATAGAATGGTGGAGGTGGATGTGGAGGTGTAGGTGAAGGTGGAGGTGGAGGTGGAGTGGAGTGGATGAGGGATTCTTGGAATACCCTGTGTTATCAACTGAAATGCACTTCGTGGCGTAGTCAGCATTGCCTCTTCATTGTCGCTTGAAGGGGGTTCAATGAGCGGACTATATTCTGGGCTAGATCCTTTGTTGCTTCTAAAGAATCTCCCACTTCGTGTAGCCCCAAACATCAAGGTAAGTGCATAAGCCTCTTTTCACATAAAAACATTTTAATCCAAGTCTTCAGTGAGTTCAAATTCTTACCTCGCGGTCCTTTAAAGATTCTTTGTTCGTCTTTGCTATAGCTGATGTTCCTGTTAATCGTGAAATAAGTCACAAAGCTTCCTAATGTGCGATCAATCTAGTGATCCACAACCCACACGATATTGCTTCCTGACACTTCCAGATGTCGCACCAATTCAACAGTCCACACTATAGGACCTTCGAGTCTCTACTTCCCTTGACTGTCGACTAATTTAGACAACCACTGGTGTAGTTCTTCAGGGAAGAAACAGAAGAACGCGTCAGCCTCGTCTGTATACAAAAACTTTCGCAACCACTGCTCCTTGGACAATTTAGGGCTCCTGTTCTCCTGAGTCGTAAATGTGTGCGATTGCCGATCAATCCACTTATCAAGTTCCTTATTCGTTGGAAACCATTTAACGCACATCTCTTAGACAAATGTTAGTCTCGATAACATAACCATTTTTTGGCTTAAGGGGGCCTGACCGAGGGTCAGAATTGTTCGTGCGAACCAACAAAACCCTTAACTGCTGACCCTTTCGATAACAACCTACGTAGCACCGGTTGCAGTCTCATCCGAAGTAGTATTGGGGGATGCTAGAACCAAGTTTCTGCATCCAGGGATATGTGATAAGCAATTTTTAAGTCTGCACAACTTCAGATATGCCTTTGTGCGAATCGGTATATTCCTAGGGATTGCTACTATAACTAGGGCAAGATGGCTTCTAGACCTTCGCGAAGGTCTACAATTGGTCTTTGTAGACCTTGAACAAACAAATTATCTACTTACGTGCACCAATAATCAACCCTAGATCCGAGTTCACGCAAATATATCAATTCATCAGAAAACATAATAGAAATAACTTTTAACTCCACGAAAGTCGATAATTACTCATATCATGCATCATTAAGAAAGGTTCAGTGATTTCGCGCAACATTCATTCATTATTTCATAAAACTATATCATTAAGTGACAAAATATAACATGAACAGATTCACAAAAATGCACGGTAATTATTCAAAATTGGTCTTTATTGATCTTCCACATTCAGATTACAGACTCTTCTACCCTGCACACTCAGCTGCAGACTCTACCCAGGCCTCGTGCACACTCAATTGCAAGAGTCTTCCCTTCTTCACCTAAGTACAAGAAGCAGAGCCTTCCTGCCTTAGTACTTGCCCAAGACAACAAAAACCATTAAGCCTACCCAATTCTCTATCAAATGTTATCTCTAAGACTTGCTATGACTCGACTATTTATAACTTTCCTTCATACAATACCATGGTCCGCGGACCATGGGAGAATCTTAAAACCGACCCAAACAAGGGGCTAAAACAACTTTGACTCTTATCTATCTATGTGCTCCGCATCCACATTTCGCAGAGAATTTACATCTTTTACAAAATTGGGTTAATTTAACCCCAAACCTAACCACCCTAACTCAACACCAATCCTTTTGCATTTGATGACATATTTTTGAGCTATAATGTGTTCTTTAGGAAGGTTTAGAGATAATTGCATATTTGTGCCTAATATTATTTGTTTTTGTAAAATATTGTGAGAATATTGGGTAGATTATGAAGATTTGGCGGATGAGAGATCTAGGGACTTTCTCCCTGCTATAGGATTGATCAAGATTGGATAGTAAACGAACAAGATATTATGAAATTATTGAACAGATTCTGGAGCTCCAGTGATTAAGAAAATCTAGGAATGTGCTCCCTGTCATTTAATGAAGATTCCTAGTATTGGGAACCAAATCCACTTTTTGAAGGATTTTGGAGGGGAAATCTGCCTCCTTTAAAGGAGGATGCTTCCCCATCTATTTGTATAAATACCAATTCGAAATTTCATCTAGCGGCATGCATTTCTTAGTCTTCTTGTGGAGAAAACTTGTTATTTAGCAACTCCACTTTCATTTCTAGCAGGGATGTACTTGGATTGATTCAAATAATGAAGTTTGGTGTCATTTTCAGCTTCTAAGGCTTGGTTTCCTTCATCAAACTTTGAGTATCGTTGGGATTGGCCATCCCAAGAGCCTCAGAGCCCTATTGTACAATCTCTTTATCTTCTTTGAATGTCTTGTTCACTTACATTCGTTATTCTTGTATTTTTCCGCACTTAGTATCCATGCTTCATTTGATGTAGGTTGTATTGGTTAAACGATTGAAGTGAGTTGTTTTTTAGGTTATTTATGAAGTTACAAGAATGATGCATCTTTAGAACAACTTTGAAAAGTCATATCCATGATTGATATACTTGGATTGGTTTATTAATTCACAATTTTGGAATTTTTTGAAGCATCCTGTAGCAAAACAATAGTAAATTTCTGCTTTTTTTTTAGCACGTGTTAACGAGGCTTTTTTGAGTTGATTCCACTTCAACTGAGTACTAAAAAAATTATATTTAATGATAAAATTTACCCCATAGCATTTTCACTTGATCATGTTAGGGATTTGGTAAGTTAACTAGCTCACTAGTTCTAGAATTTCTCGTTTTTAGAGTAGTAACTTTATGCTATTTTGTAGCACATATTGACAAGGGTATTTTTGAACGATTCCACTTTCATTGGAGTCCTAGGACATCCTAATTAATAAAAAAATTACCCCATCTAATTTTCATTTGATTTTCTTGGGCATTTGGCAAATTAACTCGAGCAACAAACATCTTTTAGAAATTTGTTTTTGAGATCTTCCTTGCCCAAATTCACTCCAAATTCATCATAGAAGTAGATGTATAACCTATGAATTCTTTGAGACCACTTTGGTTGAGTTGAGTCTTGGCTAGGTCGCCATTTAGGTCTTACATTTCTTGCTTCTTGAATGTTGATTTCTACAATTAGTCTGGATTTCCTTTCTGCAATTTACTTTATGCAAAGTGTGATTTCCTTCTTGCAAGAGTAATCTACTACTTTCCTTTCATGAAAAATACAATTGAATTCCTTTAATGTCATTTCCTTTCCAGCAAGATAAATTAGATTTACTTAGTTGTCATTATGATTTACATTTTTAGCCCTGAGGTTTATCTTGTATATCTGATCGAGATCATCATCACTTTCCACATAGTCGCACATAGGTTCAGTATAACACATTCCTTCAATAGGGTCTAATGGCACTACTACCCTGAGCGAATTCTTTTTAAAGGACATCTTTCTCTTCTTCAAGTTGATTACTCCGTTCATATCAATAGCCCAATCAATTCGTAACATCGCGGGGTATGGGTTACTATCATTCACTATCTCAATGGCTTCAAAGTCAACCAACGCACTTGCACCCTCAATGTCCACCATTACACCATATAAGCACCCCATTGGGATAATATTTTGCTGATTTTCCATGCGTAATTGAATAGGAGACCACTGCAACGCAGGTCTCCCCATCCTCTCCCATGTTTGCTTAGGCAATACATTCACATCAGACCCCAGGTCCAAGATTACCTAGTCCATTTCGTATTCACCTATCTGTGCGGTTAGCCCCATATCGTGCCATGTTCGTGCCTTATGCTTACCAATCTTCCTGACTGTGCGTTGTTCAGTAGGAATCTTTTCCTTATTGGCGCACTTGTCTATTAAGTCTTGCAATTCTTCAACAACTTTATGATCCCGCAACAACTTCATACAAGTCTTCAGGAATGTAGCTAGTATGGAAGGATCTACCTCTTGCATTGCATTAGTCTTGGGTATTTTCTCCTGATTTCTTGAGTTGGAGGCCTCAACGAAGTTATTCTTGGCTTCCAAGAAAGTCTCCTTAGCCCGATTGAGATCAAAAGCTGCTTCCTTCTCAACAACCTTGCGCACCCATACATCTTCCTCTGACTGCTTTCCTTTATCCTCACTAGTTGTTATGCCACTTCTCAGCACAATATTCACGTTCTAATCCTCTTCGTGGGGTTCAACCCTCATCATCTGAATGTTTTGCGTATTCTGCTGCGGCTGCGCCTTCTTCTCTTGCATTTTTTCCAAAAGTACCGAACACTCTGTTATCACAAAATCAAGCCCTGAAAGGCTGCTGATCAGGTAGAACTTGAGTAACTATTTCAAACCAACTTTTGGCTGAGGCTTAGCCTCCCCAACCTGAGAGGGCTCTCTCACAAGATTAAAGATTTTTTATAATGAATTAGATGGCTAACTCTATGAAACAAGTGAAGAAATATGAATGGTTGAACATGATCAGTAAGCATCCATTGGGCTTATGGAGTCAAGAAATACTTCAATATGACGATAAAATTAGCTTTACATGGAAGTCAGGGCATCTAGAATTCAACATATGAATGGTACATCAGTAGCATAAAGGAAAACACAGTCTACAAATGTATGAAGGAAGTTAGAGCATAACCAATGAATTCTAAGTATCATACGTTCATACTACTGCAAATAAGGAGATAAGGATAAACATAAACAAGCCACCATTGCACCATTGAACTCTTTCTGAATCTTGAGAAGTAAAGCAAAGTCTGCATTCATAAAAACATAATCTTCTACAATGGCACAATATGAGTCTTTCTCTAAAAATTTCCAACCTTATGTACATTAGCCCTTCTGCTATATATAGAGTTTTTTACATAACTGATATTCCTCCTCCAGCATGAGGGGAACTTGAATTCTTCCTATGATGACACCTATTAATATTTAAAACTAACTACTAAATGCAATTGACTGCTGAGTAGCAGTTTTAGAGACCTAGAACAATTAGGATTCTAACTCTTCATCATGTTGGTAGTAGCATTAATTACAATCCAAATTCGTGCTCTGACAGATGGCCTTCTTTAGTTATGCTTTGGTGGATGTTTGAAACTGCTTGCTGGCCCTTAATGTCTCATCACTTATCTGCTCCTGGAAAGTAGGAAACTGCCCCTGCTTTTCTGCTCTTGGTCTCCACAAAGATATTCGAAATCAAATATCCCTGCTATTCTTCTTTGATTACACAGAAATATATTGGACTGCCATGTTCTTCATGTGTTGTAGACCCTTCCCATATACTCGTATGAAGACAAAATCTCTTCAAAGCTATTAGAAATATCATGGAAAATACTAGTTGTGATCATTTGTATAACAAAAAGATTAGAGTTCCTCCGCTTGTTTTTCCCTTGCTGGATGCTTGCATGTTGTAAATAATCCTTTTCTAATATTTCTTTTCAAAAAATTTCCCCTTGGTCACTCAGAATTGGTTGACCGAGTTATTGATATGCAGCTACAGCAGTTTCGTAGCGCGCTACGAAACTGCTGTGAATCACAAAACACAGTTTTAATACCAAAATTTGACTGTCTTGAGCCTCTTTATATTGAAATGTCCTTTTCAATTGCCCTGAAGCTATTCAAAACTGAATGGAGATGCATAATTCTTCCAGAAAAACTGCAACAAGGTAAATCATCAAAATTTGGGACATAACCTTACTTGCTGTGCGATTTCCTTAAGGAAATATTTCCCGCTGGCTTAGCTGTATCTTCAAATCCTCGATTTGCCTCTTCATGGTTCTGATCCCCGCTCTCAGTCTTGTATTAAATTTTCTGATGAATTTTGCTTCTTTTATTGCAAGTACTGACCAAGTGTAGTATTGAGCATGACAGTAGACCAGCTCGAGTATTGAAATTGTTTTGTCTTCCCACAGAGCCTCCATTTTGTTAAAATGAGGTTCCTTGATTGCATGCTTCCTTGAAGCTTTTCGCAGAAATTCCAACAACCAACCTGCTTGAATGCACATTCAACTTCTCTGTTCTTTAAGATAACGTCTAAACCTTCAGGTTCGTTCCTCAAGCACCTGCCTGACCTGTGCTCCTTTCCTTCTGTAGCCCTCTCCATGGGATTCCAACGGAATGAAAATTTTGAAAGACTGGCATTGTTTCAATTTTTGATCGCTACCTCTCTTGAAAGCTACCTCGATTGAAAGCTGGCTCGCCTAATTTTCAAGGAATTCAAATTGAACGCTTGAAAATTTATTCCTTATACATGAATCCAACCACAAATCATGACTGTGAGTTCTTGGCTTTTCTTGAAACTTGAAATCTGAGCGTACCAAGGTACCTAACGACTCTAATGATGAGGGTAAGCGGTTGGACATGATAGGCGAAGTGTATAAGCTGACAACTGATGATGTAAACATAACGGATTTTGATAGATATGATAGCTGAGCAAGATTTGGTATGAATCCGCACGAATCCCCGATTTCGTAGAGCGGCCAGTGCAAAATCTGGGTTTTGCGCTATGAAAACACCTAAACAGAGTTTATGTGCTACGAAAACTCCTAAACAGTTTTGTAACACATAAGAACCTTAAAACAAACTACATGGACTCTATGTAAGTTGTGGGACTAGTGATGGATGAGAACGGATTATTGACCTTTATTTAACCATACCACCAAGACTCCTAAGACTTAGACACTAAATTAAACATGGAAAAACTGAACTCAGACTAACACCTATCCTTCAGAACTAAACTGATGTGAACAATTTAGAAATTGTTTCTTTAGTGATAATAGTGGCTCCACTTGGGATAGTGTGCTCCTGTAGTACACTAAGAACTCGTAGGTCCAGTGCTTTATCCATTATTCTAAACGTGGATTTGCTGGACAAGCATTTAGAAATTGTTTCTTGAGTGATAATAGTGGCTCCACTTGGGATAGTGTGCTCCTGTAGTACACTAAGAACTCGTAGGTCCAGTGCTTTATCCATTATTCTAAACGTGGATTTGCTAGACAAGCATCCCCTTTAAGCTTCTTGGGCCTTCACCTCGGGCTTAAGCTCGATGATCGCTGTAGGAGAAAGAAATCTATATCTACTAAAAAATGCTCAGTCGACCTTGAGCTTATTTGCATTTTCCTACCTACCTACCAGCTGCAATTTCTGCTTTAGGTCAAGAAACATGATATTTCCAATAAAGCCAATCAACGATCTGCTCTGACACTTGAATCTCTTGACTGCATTCAAGCTCAAAATAACCATGATAGTGAGATGACCAAATCAACTTATAATGCATATGATCTTCATCATGCAAATGAAAATGAAATACTGATTTTTCAAAACTTTCCCATGTATTCATTTATAGGGTCAAAGAGGACATGGTTATTTTGATGATCATCATAACATTCTATATCTTCAGACAACTGATCCTCAGCCACACAAAATTCCTTTGATATGCTATCCAATTGCTTTTCTGAATGACGCCCACAAACAATGTAATTTTCTTCATTATAAAGATCATTCTTTGATGCAAGCTGCTGCAAGGAATTACAAAAATAAAAAACCTTTTCCTCTGCCTGAGGGTTATAAAAGCTATCTTCCAGTACTTATTCTTGGTGTTTGCAATCAATTTCATACTCATTGTGATCAAAATCTTGGCAAGTTTGCTGCATCTTCTCATTTATATCAAAGGATGTAACATGGTTTTCATAAGTAAACCCATGCTGATTTTCATGTTGCATTTCATGGGATGTTATACTTTCTTCTTGATGTTGAAATGCATTATTATGAAGAGCCTCTAAAATTTCTTCATCCATAAATTCATCATCATCATAACAATCCTCCAAATACTGAATAAGACTTAAAGAATGTTTACAGCAATCTTTGAGCAACAATAAGGAAGGATGACATTCTTTATACATCTCATAGTATTCATCATGAAAATTAGCAAGCGAATATATTGAACCATTTTCCAAACCTTTATACCAAGACCATGCTTTTCCTTCTAAAGTGGTCATAAACATCTTCATGAGACAATATTAAGGGAAATGAACCTTAAGAGTGCGTACATGCATATGGAACCTAACCAAATGAAGAGCAGCATTGTCCTTCTTTTCATCTTTGAATATTGGAAGATCATCTAACCAATCAACCTTTGGCATAGGATTTGGAAAACCAGGGATACGAGACCGATTCATTGGGGCATACCTGGCATTCATTCTTGCAATGGAACTCAGCTTGAAACTTCATCAAGCTACTGATCTTTTAGCAGTGGAGTCACCTTCCAATTTATTATTTGATGTGTGGAGTCGCCAAGGTAGTTTTGCAGCCTCAAAAAGATGTCCGAGCTCTTGCTACCTTCAGAAGTTCAGCTTCTTAATTTCGGGAATGAATAGACTTTGGGCTGCCGACAGATGCACCAAAATGTTATCACAAAATCAAGCCCTGAAAGGCTGCTGATTAGGTAGACCTTGAGTAACTATTTCAAACCAACTTTTGGCTGAGGCTTAGCCTCCCCAACTTGAGAGGGCTCTCTCACAAGATTAAAGATTTTTGATAATGAATTAGATGGCTAACTCTATGAAACAAGTGAAGAAATATGAATGGTTGAACATGATTAGTAAGCATCCATTGGGCTTATGGAGTCAAGAAATGCTTCAGTATGACAATAAAATTATCTTTACATGGAAGTCAGGGCATCTAGAATTCAACATATGAAGGGTACATCAGTAGCATAAAGGAAAACACAGTCTACAAATGTGTGAAGGAAGTTAGAGCATAACCAATGAATTCTAGGTATCATACATTCATACATAATTGAGATTCCTCCTCTAGCATGAGGGGAACTCGAATTCTTCCTAAGATGACACCTATTAATATTTAAAACTAACTACTGAATGCAATTGACTGCTGAGTAGCAGTTTTAGAGACCTAGAACAATTAGGATTCTAACTCTTCATCATGTTGGTAGTAGCATTAAGTACAATCCAAATTCGTGCTCTGATAGATGGCCTTCTTTAGTTATGCTTTGGTGGATGTTTGAAACTGCTTCCTGGCCCTTAATGTCTCATCACTTATCTGCTCCTGGAAAGTAGGAAATTGCCCCTGCTTTTCTACTCTTGATCTCCACAAAGATATTCGAAATCAAATATCCCTGTTGTTCTTCTTTGATTACACAGAAATGTATTGGACTGCCATGTTCTTCATGTGCTGTAGACCCTTCCCATATACTCGTATGAAGACAAAACCTCTTCAAAGCTGTTTGAAATATCATGGACGATACTAGTTGTGCTCATTTGTATAACAAAAAGATTAGAGTTCCTCCACTTGTTTTGCCCTTGTTGGATGCTTGCATGTTGTAAATGATCCTTTTCTAAGATTTCTTTTCAAAAATTTTCCCCTTGGTCACTCAGAATTGGTAGACCGAGTTATGATATGCAGCTACAGAAGTTTTGTAGCGCGCTACGAAACTGCTGTGCATTATGCATCACCTACAGCAATTTCGTAGCGCGCTACGAAAATGCTGTGTAATCGCAAAACACAGTTTTAATACCAAAATTTGACTGTCTTGAGCCTCATTATATTGAAATGTCCTTTTCAATTGCCCTGAAGCTATTCAAAACTTAATGGAGATGCATCATTCTTCAAGAAAAACTGCAACAAGGTAAATCATCAAAATTTGGGACATAACCTTACTTGCTGTGTGATTTCCTTAAGGAAATCTTTCCCGCTGGCTTAGCTGTATCTTCAAATCCTCGATTTGCCTCTTCATGGTTCTGATCGCCGCTCTCAGTCTTGTATTAACTTTTCTGATGAATTTTGCTTCTTTTATTGCAGGTACCGACCAAGTGTAGTATTGAGCATGACAGTCGACCAGCTCGGGTATTGAAATTGTTTTGTCTTCCCACGGAGCCTCAATTTTGTTAAAATGAGCTTCCTTGAAGCTTTTTGCAGAAATTCCAACAACCAACCTGCTTGAATGCACGTTCAACTTCTCTGTTCTTTAAGATAATGCCTAAACCTTCAGGTTCGCTCCTCAAGCACCTGCCTGACCTGTGCTCCTTTCCTTTTGTAGCCCTCTCCATGGGATTCCGACGAAATGAAAATTTTGAAAGACTAGCACTGTTTCAATTTTCGATCGCTGCCTCTCTTGAAAGATACCTCGCTTGAAAGCTAGTTCGCCTGATTTTCAAGGAATTCAAATTGAACACTTGACAATTTATTCCTTACGCATGAATCCAACCACAAATCATGACTGTGAGTGCTTGGCTTTTCTTGAAACTTGAAATCTGAGCATACCAAGGTACCTAACGACTCTAATGATGAGGATAAGCAGTTGGACATGATAGGAAAAGTGTATAAGCTGACAAATGATGATGTAAACATAACGAATTTTGATAGATATGACAACTGAGCAAGATTTGGTATGAATCCGCATGAATCCCCGATTTCGTAGCGCAACCAGTGCAAAATCTGGGTTTTGCGCTACGAAAACACCTAAACAGAGTTTATGCACTACGAAAACTCCTAAATAGTTTCGTAACACGTAAGAACCTTAAAACAAACTTGATACAGGGACTCTATGTAAGTTGTGGGACCAGTGATGGATGAGAATGGATTATTGACCTTTATTTAACCATACCACCAAGACTCCTAAGACTCAGACACTAAATTAAACATGGAAAAACTGAACTTGGACTAACACCTATCCTTCACAACTAAACTGATGTGAACGATTTAGAACTTGTTTCTTGAGTGATAACACACTCCTCTATGACATGGTCAAACTATTGACAATAATGAAAATATGGATGCATGGGATTTGTACAATCTCGCTCGAAGTGCCCTGCTTCGCCACAATTATAGTAGATGACCTACCCACGCCTCGACCTGGTCCAACACCTCTTCCTCGTCCTTGGCCTTGGAATCCTTCCGCACTTCTCCTGCACCTTGATGTGGAGGTCGGGTTTCTGCCTGCATCCTATAGGTAGGGGTCCTATCCATCATTAGCTGATAACTTCTACAATTGCGTTCATCCTGCCCTACTGACTTACAAAAATTGAAAAATAACTGCTGAGGGGTTTGTACAAACTTCTACAATAGATGACAGTTATCAGTAGCATGTTGTCCCGTAACCTGACAAATAGCGTACCACAGTGCAGCTCCCGCACTCGTCCCAATATTAGTCTCTGGTTTCAAGGGCATAGGCCCTCCCCCTATAATATAATTCTTAAAGACCGGGCAATGATCCTTATCATGTCCATGGCTCTTACATTTTAGACACCAGATTTCAGTGCGCACCTTCGGCTTCCCTTCCCTTCCCTTTTTCAAGCTCTGCAATTCCAAGTGCAGGCTCTCCAATTGTGAATGAATTTGTTGCACCCCGAGGTTCATATGCTGAATAGGTGACGAGTGCAGCCTCATTGCAATCTCCAAGGCCTCTGCTTGCGTTGTTATCTTCTGCTGTGACAGAGATATTCTTAAATGCAGCAAAAGCGATGTTATAAACCAGTCGCAATGATGGGTATCTGAGATTCGCATTAGCCTGCCTAATTTGGCACTTTAACCTCTGATCAAAGTCCCAAGGCGTCTCATCGACTTTCATTCGGATCTCCTTAAATTTAATTACTGATTGCGCTTTTTACTTAGGCCTACTAAACTCCTTGTTCAAAGCCAGCTAGGTATACTCCAACGACGCATTGGGGTTATGAGTGCAATACTTGATATACCATGTCAATGCGCAGTCCTGTAAGGCTGTAACCAACTTCACTTTCTTAATATTGTTGTTCGTAATCTGTTGCGTGGTCCAAACAACATCTGTGACAAACCAAAATTATTCTGGATCTTCGGTCCCTGTTCCTTTAAAAATCGACATCTTCATCATGTTCACCATATAGAATGGTGGAGGTGGATGTGGAGGTGTAGGTGAAGGTGGAGGTGGAGGTGGAGTGGAGTGGATGAGGGATTCTTGGAATACCCTGTGTTATCAACTGAAATGCACTTCGTGGCGTAGTCAGCATTGCCTCTTCATTGTCGCTTGAAGGGGGTTCAATGAGCGGACTATATTCTGGGCTAGATCCTTTGTTGCTTCTAAAGAATCTCCCACTTCGTGTAGCCCCAAACATCAAGGTAAGTGCATAAGCCTCTTTTCACATAAAAACATTTTAATCCAAGTCTTCAGTGAGTTCAAATTCTTACCTCGCGGTCCTTTAAAGATTCTTTGTTCGTCTTTGCTATAGCTGATGTTCCTGTTAATCGTGAAATAAGTCACAAAGCTTCCTAATGTGCGATCAATCTAGTGATCCACAACCCACACGATATTGCTTCCTGACACTTCCAGATGTCGCACCAATTCAACAGTCCACACTATAGGACCTTCGAGTCTCTACTTCCCTTGACTGTCGACTAATTTAGACAACCACTGGTGTAGTTCTTCAGGGAAGAAACAGAAGAACGCGTCAGCCTCGTCTGTATACAAAAACTTTCGCAACCACTGCTCCTTGGACAATTTAGGGCTCCTGTTCTCCTGAGTCGTAAATGTGTGCGATTGCCGATCAATCCACTTATCAAGTTCCTTATTCGTTGGAAACCATTTAACGCACATCTCTTAGACAAATGTTAGTCTCGATAACATAACCATTTTTTGGCTTAAGGGGGCCTGACCGAGGGTCAGAATTGTTCGTGCGAACCAACAAAACCCTTAACTGCTGACCCTTTCGATAACAACCTACGTAGCACCGGTTGCAGTCTCATCCGAAGTAGTATTGGGGGATGCTAGAACCAAGTTTCTGCATCCAGGGATATGTGATAAGCAATTTTTAAGTCTGCACAACTTCAGATATGCCTTTGTGCGAATCGGTATATTCCTAGGGATTGCTACTATAACTAGGGCAAGATGGCTTCTAGACCTTCGCGAAGGTCTACAATTGGTCTTTGTAGACCTTGAACAAACAAATTATCTACTTACGTGCACCAATAATCAACCCTAGATCCGAGTTCACGCAAATATATCAATTCATCAGAAAACATAATAGAAATAACTTTTAACTCCACGAAAGTCGATAATTACTCATATCATGCATCATTAAGAAAGGTTCAGTGATTTCGCGCAACATTCATTCATTATTTCATAAAACTATATCATTAAGTGACAAAATATAACATGAACAGATTCACAAAAATGCACGGTAATTATTCAAAATTGGTCTTTATTGATCTTCCACATTCAGATTACAGACTCTTCTACCCTGCACACTCAGCTGCAGACTCTACCCAGGCCTCGTGCACACTCAATTGCAAGAGTCTTCCCTTCTTCACCTAAGTACAAGAAGCAGAGCCTTCCTGCCTTAGTACTTGCCCAAGACAACAAAAACCATTAAGCCTACCCAATTCTCTATCAAATGTTATCTCTAAGACTTGCTATGACTCGACTATTTATAACTTTCCTTCATACAATACCATGGTCCGCGGACCATGGGAGAATCTTAAAACCGACCCAAACAAGGGGCTAAAACAACTTTGACTCTTATCTATCTATGTGCTCCGCATCCACATTTCGCAGAGAATTTACATCTTTTACAAAATTGGGTTAATTTAACCCCAAACCTAACCACCCTAACTCAACACCAATCCTTTTGCATTTGATGACATATTTTTGAGCTATAATGTGTTCTTTAGGAAGGTTTAGAGATAATTGCATATTTGTGCCTAATATTATTTGTTTTTGTAAAATATTGTGAGAATATTGGGTAGATTATGAAGATTTGGCGGATGAGAGATCTAGGGACTTTCTCCCTGCTATAGGATTGATCAAGATTGGATAGTAAACGAACAAGATATTATGAAATTATTGAACAGATTCTGGAGCTCCAGTGATTAAGAAAATCTAGGAATGTGCTCCCTGTCATTTAATGAAGATTCCTAGTATTGGGAACCAAATCCACTTTTTGAAGGATTTTGGAGGGGAAATCTGCCTCCTTTAAAGGAGGATGCTTCCCCATCTATTTGTATAAATACCAATTCGAAATTTCATCTAGCGGCATGCATTTCTTAGTCTTCTTGTGGAGAAAACTTGTTATTTAGCAACTCCACTTTCATTTCTAGCAGGGATGTACTTGGATTGATTCAAATAATGAAGTTTGGTGTCATTTTCAGCTTCTAAGGCTTGGTTTCCTTCATCAAACTTTGAGTATCGTTGGGATTGGCCATCCCAAGAGCCTCAGAGCCCTATTGTACAATCTCTTTATCTTCTTTGAATGTCTTGTTCACTTACATTCGTTATTCTTGTATTTTTCCGCACTTAGTATCCATGCTTCATTTGATGTAGGTTGTATTGGTTAAACGATTGAAGTGAGTTGTTTTTTAGGTTATTTATGAAGTTACAAGAATGATGCATCTTTAGAACAACTTTGAAAAGTCATATCCATGATTGATATACTTGGATTGGTTTATTAATTCACAATTTTGGAATTTTTTGAAGCATCCTGTAGCAAAACAATAGTAAATTTCTGCTTTTTTTTTAGCACGTGTTAACGAGGCTTTTTTGAGTTGATTCCACTTCAACTGAGTACTAAAAAAATTATATTTAATGATAAAATTTACCCCATAGCATTTTCACTTGATCATGTTAGGGATTTGGTAAGTTAACTAGCTCACTAGTTCTAGAATTTCTCGTTTTTAGAGTAGTAACTTTATGCTATTTTGTAGCACATATTGACAAGGGTATTTTTGAACGATTCCACTTTCATTGGAGTCCTAGGACATCCTAATTAATAAAAAAATTACCCCATCTAATTTTCATTTGATTTTCTTGGGCATTTGGCAAATTAACTCGAGCAACAAACATCTTTTAGAAATTTGTTTTTGAGATCTTCCTTGCCCAAATTCACTCCAAATTCATCATAGAAGTAGATGTATAACCTATGAATTCTTTGAGACCACTTTGGTTGAGTTGAGTCTTGGCTAGGTCGCCATTTAGGTCTTACATTTCTTGCTTCTTGAATGTTGATTTCTACAATTAGTCTGGATTTCCTTTCTGCAATTTACTTTATGCAAAGTGTGATTTCCTTCTTGCAAGAGTAATCTACTACTTTCCTTTCATGAAAAATACAATTGAATTCCTTTAATGTCATTTCCTTTCCAGCAAGATAAATTAGATTTACTTAGTTGTCATTATGATTTACATTTTTAGCCCTGAGGTTTAACTCAATTGGTCGAGGTCCCGTTGCTAAATCACCTTGCCATTGGGAGGTCACGAGTTCATTTCTCATCGACACTCTCGAGGTTAGGCTCAGATTAATTTGGCCGAGTGGTGTGGTCCCTTCAAGAGGACATCACCTGATTTTCTGCGAAGAGAAAAATTATTCTTTACATTTTTGCAAATAGAATAGATTTCCTTCTTTTCATTCACTTTCGAGAAAAAGTAGAATAGGTTTACTTATGATTATTTACCTTTTTCAACTTAGGATTAGTGGCTTACTTAGATATTTGCTCATTTGAAGTTGTTTCATTGCCTTCTTTCACTTGCATTAAAGGGAGTCAAGCTAGGAAGAGGAAGGTGTCTGCTACACATACAATGCCAACCCATCTTAATTTGTACGAACCCTGAGTTGATAATTTGAGTTGATAATTTGTACGAACCCTGAGTTGATAATTTGAGTTGATAATTTGTACGAACCCTGAGTTGGTAGCCTTGGGAGTTGCAACATTCTTGTTGCAATACTAGGGCTCATAAACCACCTTTCCCAACCGAATTCACATTTGCACCACACACTTGGCATATGTTTCAGGGCCCAAATGAGGACATGCCTCACCATGGGAGACATAGGAAGGGCTTATGTCATCATTCTAGCCCTTATAGATGGTATACAAGCATTATCGATTCACTTGGAGACCCATGAGGATGTCATTATGCCCCCACACCCATTTGTGGACACCACATTAGATTTGCTTGAGTATCAAAGGTCCACCAACTTGATCATTATGTTTGGAGCATGTTTTCCCACATTGGCACACTTTGGACTCCACTAGGCCTCCTCTGTTGGGTGTGGAGCCTAATTATCTTCTCGATTTTTAGAAGTTTTTTTTTTTTTTTTTTGGCTACATTGGATACCTGTTCCTAATGGGGCGGTAACACCGCTCGTATAATCACCACTAGGGGGTTTAGGGGAAGCGCCCCCAAAGCTAAAAATAGATGGAAATTGCCTTGTAAAATATTGTAATTTCGTAGTCAATATGGGCAGTTCATTAAGCGGATGATCTGCTGGTAGAAGTTATGTTAATTTAGGGGTTTTTTCCCTAGAAGACAACCTTTGGTAATATGAGGGAATTCTATCGCGACTGTGTATTAATATTCTGAGTGAGAAAAAGAGAGGAGACTATGTGAGAGCAAAGAGGAAATTACAGTGGATATGTTGTCGGTTGTATCTCTTTATTTTGATAGATAATATAAAAGGAAGGATTGATTATTTTTCCATGGACGTAGCCCAAAATTGGGTGAACCACGTATATATGTGTCTCTCTTGTTTTATGCGTTTTTGTATTTGTTTTTCCACAATATTTTATGTATTTCATTGCTTCGTTAATTAATTTCTACCATCCTCAACAACCCAATGACTCATTGTATTCACTATTTTCCCTCTTGAGAGGATTCATCTTTGTATTATTGAGCTATCTTGGTGGACTTGTCACCAAGTCATGTTACTATTGTGCATTATATTATTATTTTGGGGCTTGATTAGACCAATTAGGCTACTTGAACTCTCGTATGGATTTTATAAATAGATGAGAGGCTCATTCATTCCTCTCATCATTATTTGGATTGGATTAGTATCTCTTATGATAATTTCATATTTCCTTTTAGAGGACGAGTTTGGTTTCATGGGTGGATTTTGATGTTTGGTTACTATCTCTTGGTCTTGGAGCTTAAAATTATGTCTTGAATTGATGATTAGATGTAAAACACAACAATGGTGAAGACAAGAGATATGAAAGATCAACCTTAAATGCATATATTATTCACAATGATACATATTTATACAAGTCTAGTGTCCCTTGGTTTCATATTCCAAGTGGTCTCTTGGACTCCCTTTGATTGTTCAGTTTCCACACCAAACCTTAGAGGATTAGGTGTCCAATATTCCCCCCCTTTATTTGAAGGGGTGTGTATGAGTCCAAGAAGAGAGTTGTAATACAAAATGTGCAAAAATGCATGGTAACACTAGGCTGAATGTGCTCTCTGAAATGTTGGTATAAGGGGGTGGTTTAAGGATGACCACCAACACTGGAACTCTTAGTGTGGTTCCCAAAACTCTTCCAAATCTGGCAAGAAGTTAAAATCTTATGCTAGAGCAAGAGTCCCTAATGATTTGGAGAGGGAGACCTTCAACTTGGAAAAGGGAGGTCTACAACCTATGGTGGTTTAAGGATGACCACCAACTTTGGAATGCTTAATGAAATTCCTGGAACTCTTCTAAATATGGCAAGAAGTTGAAGTCTTCTGCTAGAGGAAGTGTCCCCAATTATTTGAAAAGGGAGAATATCAACCTGAAAAGGGAGGTCTAAACCCCACATAGATTTTTTAAGTCTAACCACCAACCAAAGGCATGATTAGGGGCTTATCTGTCTATGGCTACAACTATGAATCTGGTATGGTAGGTTGTGGCTCAAGATCGCTTGATATTGCTTTGAAACTTGTAGATGACCATCATTTCCCCCCCTGTCAGATAGAAGGTGAGAAGATGGAGAAAACACAAATGTAATATTGTTCAATACTCTAGAAAAAGTTCTGACATATGACTAAAATATCCTATTGGTTGTTGAAGCCCATTTCCAAGAAGCGATCCATCCAAGATGAATCTTTGTTCTTGTAGGAGGCTTGTTTTTTAAGAATTTGTTTAAAGAATGAGTGGTTTTATGACAATGATCACATGGATGAAGATCAAAACAATGATATTTCATATGGCCAACTCGGTCACAATGTTGGCATTTAAAAATATGTTGTGGTTGTTGTGGAAGAGGACTATAATCTATAACAGTTGAAGTTGAACTGTCATAAAGAAATCCAACACTCTAAAACTAGATGGGCTTTGAGTAATATGGAATATTAAAGGACACATACTTGTCATATCCAAGACCATTTTTGTGCTTGTTGTTGACAAGATCTTCCCAAGGTCTGATGATGGGTTTGGGAAGTGCACATTGAACTCATGCTTTTGCATGCAAATTTTCTCTTGCACAAGGCACTGAATGTGAATCAACTTCAACCTTACTAATTTGATCACTCGCTGGTTGTTGATGGGTGCTTGTTTTAACCTTGAAAAAATTATTTTTTTGAGCATAAAACAATTTAGAATGACGAATATGCTCAAGCTCATCTCGCTGGAACTAAGGTTCTAGTTGCAAAAAATCAATCTTTTCCTGTGCATTATGTAGGCAGGTCTGAATGTCACAAAGAGTGTCTTTGCTGATGTTTACCTTCCCATCAATAGTGAAAAATATTAGGGTGTTTAGTAGCTCTACTATATCATCAAATTTGCCCATTTTCAAGTTAACACAAAGAATCAAAGAGCACTAATTCACCTGAGGCACTAACCATACACAACTAACACAAGAGCACATACACAGTCCATGGTATAGTTGATTCAATGCACCACAATGAAGAATAAACAACACAGTTCGGTGGAATCGTAGCAAGCTGTTGGGAGATAGGATTTTGGGATAAACTTAAATAAACTCATAGTAGTCAGTGTACACACCAAACATAGCCACACCAAATGCATAATCAAAGCAGGTTTTTAACGTACTGCAACTCACACTATTTCAATGAACTATTCAACAATATTAAAAAAGTTTGTGATTTGAAATGCGTCGCTCTTCTATATTGGGTATTGATAGAAGACTAGAACAGTATGGCACACAATGTGATTCGACATTTTTTACATGGTGCCCACTTACTATTCCTTGACCATGTCGCTACCCAATACCAATGCGATGATTGCAGATAACCTGACTATGGCTTTAGATATAAATGTCGTCATGATGAATGTAATTATTTCAACCTTAACGAGTCCTATGTGACATCTATCGATGTGGTTAATTTACCTTCCGCTAATCGCCAACATCATTTTGCATTGCTTCGATATGATTTCCAACGAAACCCACATATTGGTTGCGGCCTTTGCAAACATGAGTTAATTGGACCTCTATGTTATTGTGACACATATTTTCATATATCGTGTGTATGTCTACCTCTCAAGATGCAACGTCCTTCCTATGCACGACATGGCTTGAATTGCGGTGAACACAAGCTCTACTACCAACACTGAGATGTAACTAATGCTGTGGAATCCTAGCTCTCAATTGATGTACCGATGTCCATATCGTGACTTCATTTTACATATTCACTGCGCAAAATTACCGCCTCTATGGTGATTCGGTGGTCTCTGCCTAAATTGAAGGCAACGTGGGTTATCTAGACATCTCAAGAGAGCCTGAATTCATTGAAGAATACCAATGAGTGCCTGAAAAATGCCAAAGCAAAATGACACAGAAGGATTCACACTGCAGACCTTTGAAACCTTCAAATCACAGACTCTTGCAGCTCAGGCAAGGTACGTGAGAACTAAGATAAAAGACTGTTCCCGACAAAAACAAGGCCCAGAGGCTGTTCAAATCACAATATCCTCACGTGGTCATCAGAAAGCTCTTCACACACTCCAACTCAAACTCATCAGAGCAATAGAACTCACCTCCGCCTGCAAGTGGAATCAACTAAATTTCCTTAATTGGCAAACTCACTTATGATCAGGTAGATTCCTTCTTAAAGTGGAGGCCATGTTTTGATTCAAAGTAGAGAGAGATGACTGGGAGTGGAATCTTCAATGTTGGGAATGTACACACGTAAAGCGTTGATCAGAAACACGAGTTTTCCAATGTGTTACCACTACTTGAGGAAATTGAAATGATAAATATAGGGATGACACCCCTGCCAAACATTTTTCCTTTATTTACCAAGCCAGGGAAGAGCAGCAGAATGCTAAGAAATGGAGATTGATAGTGACAGGCTCAACGAAGGCACCTGCCAATATGGCATGGATGAAAGGATGCTGAGCAAATTTGGTAGGAGTTTCCATTATCAATGGGTTGAGTTAAGTCACAAATTTTTTGGAGGGAGGGATGAAATTCAATGCATAATTTATATTCTTATTTCTAATGTAGAAAATTCACAGTGAACTACAACTAGAGAAAAGGGATACTCAACATAATGTTTGAGGTCAAATGTAAGTAGTATAAAAACCAATGGAGAGAATAGTCGAAACAAGAGCATCGAGCAGAGGAGAAGGCCTTTGTGTACACTGAACAATGGCAGGGTTCCAGTTTCTGTTTTGCAGAAGTGCATTTGCCTTAAATATCATTTTGTGCTGAAAACTAAAATGTTTATTGAGTATCTCAAAATCGATGCAGCTTGTCAGAGTGGTGCAGGGGTAGAATCTCACAAATTTAGAAATGCACTAGCGTAGGTCTTCAACTTGACAAATGTTGATTTTTGTAGCATTGGATGTGCTGTAGCCTTGAAACTTTGGAGAGAGGCTAAGACACATGCATTCTCCAATACCCATAAATCATTTGGGAAAATTCCACCTAGAGATGATTTAATTAAAATGATTAACTTTTTAAAATGGTTTCCTAAGTCTAAACTTAGGAAATCTGGTTAATTAGAGGGTATTAATTAAATCAGATGTGAATCTTCTAGAAGAAGATGAGGATCAACTCCCAGTTAATCTTAGCCTTGATTATGTTTTAATCTTGATCGTTGGAGATCCAAGGAGAGATTATAAGAAGGAGTTCGATGGGCACTTGGAGAACACACTTCTGCAGTTTGATTTTGCTGGAAAGTCGATTTCCTGAGTAGCAGCTTTGGGTTGTCGGAAGTAAATTAGCAAAGTCGAAGAAGTGAGAGAGGGGCAGGGATAGTAGACCAAAGGAGACTTTTCCAGATGTGGGGAGTGCTAAGCAGAGAAGACATAGAGAGGTTCAGAGAGGTAGTGTAGTGCCACCCATAGGTAGCACAGAGCTTCAAAGGGAGTCTGAGATTCAACTGGGAAGTAAAATTCCAGAGCCAGAAGTCAGGGTGTGAGACTAGATGGCTAGAGGAGAGAAGTTCCAGACAACAAGAGATTAGAGACAGAGGTGATGCAGATCCTAGAGAGTGCAACGCAGATCTGCGTAGGTTGATGCAGAGGATGCGTAGAGCCAACGTGGGGCCAACCATCCAGAGCATGGATCAGATTTAGATTGCTAGGCAGTGTGAGATTTTTATCACTATCTCCTTGTCAATATTTCTCTATATTAGATTGCCAGTTTTGGCATCTAATGATTTGTACTTAGATTACTACTGCATAATAGATGAAACCCTTAGTTTCTGCATCGATTTTCCCACATTGTGTTTTTCCGGGGACATTTTTCCCAAAACAACAATGTATATGTGTGTGTTGATTTCTCTCCAGTGCAATATTTAGTTTCTGCATTTTTTTTAATTTTATGTAGGCTACACTGTATGTATTTCAATATTTTCAATAGAAAATTGCAAGTGACTGGTTCAAGTAATTTAACAAGTAGGAGAAATTTCATCAGTTCGCTGTAGTAGGAATCGGGTCATCGATTTTTCACAACAAAAAAGGAAGGTAGAACTCACATGCAGAGAGGCCACAAAACAAGTGACTCAAATTGGAGAAGGGCCAGAATTTGCCTGCTCTATACCATGTTAAACACAACAATGGTGAAGACAAGAGATATGAAAGATCGGCCTTGAATGCATATATTATTCACAATGATAAAAAATTATACAAGTCTAGTGGCTGCTGGTTTCATATTCCAAGTGGTCTCTTGGACTCCCTTTGATTGTTCAGTTTCCACACCAACCCTTAGAGGATTAGGTGTCCAACAATTGGATGTACTTTCTATACATGTAAATGCTCTTTTTCATGTTTAACTTTACATTTATGTCGTCACATGAATAATTTCCCTAAACTAATGCAAATTGATCCGAATTGGATCCATGAAGAATAATCAAAGTACCATGACTGTATTAGATCGGGACAAACCTCAAATTTAAGAGCACATAGCGATCAGAAAAACCTCTAAACGGTGGCAGTTGGTAGCCAGCGTGGAACGACGAGGACCTCAGTTAAAGCGTGCTGACTGAGGCCCATGGAGACTGTGCAGGAGGCGAAACTAGCACCTGGGAAGCACGGATCGGGAAAAGGAGGTACTTTCTGATGCGTAATTAGCGTGCATCCTTGGGCAAAACCCCTCAAAATGTAAAGGCCCCGAAGCGCTTAATCGCATGGAAGCTGGGGAAACCGTGGGAAAAAGTGCAAAGGGCTAAAGACGGAACCCGTGCTCCATAAATCGGTGGTATTTATCGGGGGAACCCTTGGGCGGTAAGCGGATTTGGCTAAAACCTAGTGATTCCATTCAACACCCGACACGTGGCAAGCCGAGGAGAGAGAAAACTGCCACTCATCGCATGCTAACAGTCGAGCAAGTCAACCGCGCAAAATGTGCGAATGACGTTGGATCTGGGGGCTCCAAATCTAACGATTGAAAACGCGTTTGATGAAAGAACTAGATTTGACAGGGGATTAAGTCGAGATCTATGAGGATTTGAGATCCGATTTGACCGTCGAGGTGGCGGATGACTCATTTCACGATGTAATCGAAGAACCAAACTGACGAGGAAGAGCTGGCGCAGTTCGCAAGAGGACAAGTGGCCACTCCCTGTGAGTTGATGACCATGACGCAGAGATAGGGAATTCCAAGTGAACAGCAGCAGGCGATCCGACGGAGGAAGAAGGGGAATCAAACAGTTGTGAGATCGATTAGCTTTAAAGCCATGAACAAAGAACAGAAAACACACCGAGAGAGGACGCCGAGAGGAAGAATCAGAGAGAAGAAGACAACGACACAGAAAAGAAGAGATAGTGAAGCAAAAGCAGAAAGACAGAGGTCCGAGCTATCCACAGGCAACGTCGAGCACCAGAGAGCTTGAGGGGTTCAAGCCATTCCTAAGAGGATCTGTCAGGACTGAGCACCACATTGGGGTCCTTCCATTAAAGACCAGAAAGGTCAAAAGCTGGTAAGGAAAAGAGTTTGTGCACTCTAGTGGTGTGGGGAATCCAAGAACCACCCTGCCAAGCACATTCTATTTCAGGAGACTCATATTGAGCTCCTCCATTGTAATTATTTGCTTTAAGACACAATAAAAGAAGGCTACCACTGAAAGCTGGACCGGAGATGTAGCCCTGGAGGATAGGGTGAACTCCTTATTAACTTGTTGTGTTCTTGTATTTGCTTACTGTGTTTCTCTGATGTTTTCAATTTTCTAGTGTCTGTGTATTTTGCAATCTGATCGATCCGTTGCCTAAAATAACAAAGACACACACCAACACATGAGTCTATAATACCTTCATTCAATAAATCTTTAATTGAGATCACTCAAAGGGTGCTTTTCAGATCAAGTGGTATTAGAGCTTTAGGCTGTAAGGTTAGACAAGCTTGTGTTGGTGTAGTTGTGAATGCTCACTAGATCAAAGCTCAAATTAGGAGAAGGAGAGTTGGTCGAAACTAATCCTGAAATTGGGAGAGTCTATCCTCGGAAGACAATGTCAGAGGAAGGTCCTATGGGTCTAGACCCTCAATTCATAGAAAGTTTCCTAGCCATAAAGTCCATGGTAGAAGAAATGTATAAGGACTTTAGAAAACACAAGGATGAAGATTCATCAGGCTCTAA
>APFE031027864.1:0-14594 GCA_000404065.3 Pinus taeda | reverse complement strand
GTGTCATGTTCAAGAGCGACTTGCTACCATAAAGTGTTTTCCCCTTTTTCCAATTTTCCCCAGTCATTGCTGACCAGTACCTCTTTATTTTTATCAAGCTTGAGGAGGATAACATATGCTTGTTGTATAATTCCACTCTTTGGGTGAATCCATCGCTATTTTATGCTTTAACGAGTCTAACGAAGGTGAAACTCGGTCTTGTCTAGACAGACATGTTTGTCGCTATTTGATGTTTTTAATGAGTTTAACGACAAAGATAACTCGTTCCTTTCCATGTTTAGAGAGTTTGAAAAGGGACAAAAAGGAAACTCAAAAATTTCTTTTTCGTAGATTAATCTCCCAAGTCAGAAAAATTGTAAAATAAAACAAGAGAGATATCGTTTCCAATCCTTTAACGATCTGGAAATGGCAAGCGCTCGGCAATATTTTCATGTTTAAGAGTTTGAAAAGAGATTAAAGAAGACTCCAAGGGGGTTCCTTTTTCGTTTTTAACAAATCTTGAAAAAGAGATAAAAGTTTTCTTTGTGGTCAAAGATGTTCAATTTACATTTGAGCACATCAAATTCTGCATGTTAGTTGTTAAACCTGCTCAAAACACTATCAAAATAGATTAAAAATACCCATTTCATGGATAAAATGAATAAAATCTAATGTTTATTCAATTAATGTGCAAGAAATAAGCATAAAAACAAGTTTTACCATTTCGTATTTACCCTTTGATTTTGGTAATTTGGAGCAGTTTTTACCTCGAAGTTCACCAGTTGATTGTGGAGGATTCAATGGAACATTCCTCATGCTGTTCGAACCAGGTAGGAGCTATCTTTCTTCTCTTTCATTCCATATCATTCATTTTTAGTTTCAAGAAAAAATTGTGAGTTTTTGGGGCCCTTAGGGTTTCAATTTTCCAATTTGGGATCAACGCAGCCTTTCATCATCGAAAGGTGTGATGCAGTGCACTTACCTAGAAGGCTTCCTGTATTACGGTGCGCTATCCCTAAGGCTAGGCTATGCTGAGCGTAAAACCCAATTTCATTAAGTTGTTTTCACACAAAAATTCTTCTGTTTTTTGCAAGAAATGGATCCTAATTTGTCTTATAGTTGTATTTTCAGGTATTCATTGGATTCGAATGATGATTACATTGAGAGAACGAGAGAACTAAGAACACGATATGATTTCCCTAAATAACCAAGGCATGGTTGAGGCTCTAAGGAATTGTGGGTTACTCAAATATTTCCGATTACCTGGTATGAGGCAGCAAATCGAGCTTTTGCAGTTCCTTGTTCGTTCATGGGATCCTACTGATCAAACATTTCACATTAGAGACAAAGTGGTCTCAATTACCATCGATGACATATACTTTCTTACCGGACTGTCGAGGCGAGGTACCCCTATCTCACTTTCTAGATTTGCCAAAGGGGGTGAATCAATGAGAGATTACATACGACAGTTCTGTCAGCCAGGTGCACAACCTAGAAGGGATGAAAATATTAACATTAGGGATGTTAGTGACTTACCATTGACGATGATCCTCTTTACCATTTCCAAATTGGCTGGCAGCACGACACTACATTTGGTAAATAGATCATACATGCGGTATGCATTAGAGTGTTTAGAGCCAAAATTGTTTAACTGGTGCGAGACAATACTTTCATCCTTGAAAGAACAATTGACCAAGGTGAAAAGCAAAAGGAAAAAGAACTTTGGCTATGGGTCGATCCTGATTTCTTTCTCCTTGGAGAGAATTCCACTTATGCAGCCACAACATGTTTCACTGGGTGTATCTAGACCTAGGGATCTACAGATGCAGAGATGGGTCGATCTTATGGCTAGACATGCTAGTCAATCATTGATCTCATTTACCCCTGCATTCTTTGATTGGTTTGATCGACAAGATATGATCATCACAGAGTATCCATATGTAGGGATGGATTTCCGTGGAGATCCAGACTTGATGTTACTAGTTGGAGCACAATGGGGTGCTATAGGTAAATTGTTTGACCAAAGTGTTTTTTGATTTTAAAGTTTCTACTTTCTTTTGTGTTTTTTGATTATCTCCAAGACTAAAAAAATTCATTTTTTATGTATGCAAACGTTGGACTTGTTCGACCTGTGGGGCACCAACGAGTGGCAGGTGGGCCAGCACAGAGACCTGTTGGGAGAGAAGTTCTCCGAGACTTAGATTTAGCTGAGACACCACATAGAGCGTTTGACCCTAGGCATTCCAGATGTCCAGATCGAGGAGTTGCCTATGTGATTGCAACGCCACACCATTGGTGTGACAAGTCATTGGATGATACTTTTACACATGATAGCACAGGCTGTGACCTATTATCATGAGCACCACTAGTTTACTTAGATGTTTTCTGCATACATTTTAGTTTTTGGGTCAGATGACCAATTTTTGTCTTGGACAGAAACTGTTTGTAAAAACTTTTAAAACAACTATCTATTTTACTATCATAGTTTTATTATGGTTATGTGATGCAATCCTATTCAACTGATGTTGTGAATTGAAAATATTTACTTTACACATGTCGAAAATGTCTATTTAACATATAATTCGCTAGAGAATCAGTTAACATGTTTAGATTTATGGAAATATGCTGATATTGAATAAACTCAAAATATCTTTCCAAAATACGAACTCTAAGGAACATGCGATGAATTGCTAGATTTCAGACGGTATAAACACCAGTAAGTTGTAGTACAACGAGTTGTGAGTCTAGCCTAATGATGATTCAGTGTATGCCAAGTGAAATGGCATCAGAGAGAAGTTCAATCAATGCACTATACTCAATGATATTTTTCGTCTATTGACCAATACAAATCCCTATAAAACTCACTAACTCACCTCTTGGGGTGAAAATGGCCCATACTGTAGAGAATAGGTTTTGTGTAGTACGACTAGCCCCATCAGCGTAACCAACAAATAGTTTCGAAAAGTTCGACATCTGCAACAAATGAAAATTGGATTACTTAACCAAATAATAACTCTAAAAGAAACACACACACATATGCAATCAAAGGATATATAGAGTGAGTTTTACTACACATAACTAAGCATAGTAACATTTAAGGTACAACTTATTTCAGGGCTGCAACAATGGAATCCCATCATAGTCTACTATCTTGTAGGCACATTTCATCAAAACAAGCTTAACAATATAAGGGACCATCCATAGCGGTTCAAATTTTCCTACTCCAAGTTCGTCAAACTCCTGATCGTAAAGCAAGACTAGGTCACCTTCTAAGAAGACACGAGGCTTGAAATTTTTATTGTATTGCGCGTTAATATGTTTCATATGTGCTTCGTTAGCCAATGCAACATCATGACAAGTTTCATATAGATGGATTAAATCCAAGAAACGTGCTTCTTCTTCATAAGTGCCAGGTAGCAGGTCAACCACAAGTTTGAGAGACGAGATTTCACATTGAATTGATAAGACTGCTTCCAAACCATACACCAACTGAAAGGGTGTGAATTCGGTCGCATTTATCACCAAGGTTTGATATGCCCAAAGAGATGAGTACATGATTAAATGCCAATTTCTTTTATGAACTCCAATCATTCTTTGCAACATGCACTTAAGGACTTTGTTGATAGCCTCAACTTGTCCATTAGCTTGCGGGTAGTATGGAGTAGAACTATCATGTAACAGTCCTAACTTGGCAGTCAACTCAACCATCATGTGATTGCGAAAATGTGATCCATGATTTGTAACTATGACTTGTGGTACACCAAACTTGGCAACCACATGGTTGAGGAAAAATAAAGCAGTCGTTTCGCCATTGTTGTTAAATGTTGGCATCGCCTCGGCCCAACATTTGGTAAAATAGTTAACAATGACTATAATATACCCATGCCCCCCGGTTAAGGTTGGGTTACATGTCATAAAGTCAATGCCCCATTTGGGGAATGGGCCAATAACAATGAATGGATATAAAGTTGCAGGTGGTAATCTGGTTTTTCGGTCATATATCTGGCATGCATGATAGCTTCTGACAGTAATAATGCAATCTTTGAATATGGTTGGCCAGAAGTAACCAACATGGAGAATTATTTGCGCGGTAGCATATCCAGATATGTGTCCACCACAAGCACCTAAATGACATTCATTCAAAGCTTTCTCGGCTTCCTCATGAGTGAGGCACCTACGCAAAATCGTATTGAGACCACAACGATAAAGTGTATCACCAATGATTAGATAATCTTTGGCTTGGTATTAAGTACGTCGTTGTTCAGAGTGAGAGGTATTAGGTCGAAAATATTGGGTTTGGAGATAGACTAGTATATCCCCATACCACGGATCACTTGACGAGATAAGAAATAGAGACTCATCCAAGATTGATGCTTATGATGTTGAATCATTGGAGGATGAGGGAAGGTCGCAAAGTAACTCAGCGAAAACAAGAGATTTTTTTGATTTAGATTTGATGAAATCCAAATCAAACTACTGCAGAATGACTATCCATTTGGAATATTTGCCCCTGAGAAATTGATGTGACAAAATGTATGTCATAGAGTTGCAATCCGATATAATAGTAGTTTTTTCAGAGGAGGATGTAATGATGAAATCTCTGTACAGTTTGAATGGTTGTAAAAGCTAACTTTTTAACATAGGAATACTTACTTTCTGTATTATTGAGATTATGAATCAAGTAATAAATAGGATGTTCAATTTCACTTTCTTCTTGGACTAAAACCATGCCAATGGTTGTATTTGTAGCGACGAGATACAGGTTATAGTTTGGGGCATACATTAATAATTCTATAATGAGGGAATCTTTAAGAGCATCAAAGGAAGCTTGCGCAACCCAATCCTAATGGAAGGGTACCCCTTTCTTCAATAGATGAGTAAAACCTTTAGCCAACTTAGCATATTTTGGAATGAACCTCCTCAAAAAGTTTGCCTTCCCTTGAAGTCTCCGTAACTATAACAAGTTTAAAAGTGGAGGCAAGTCAAGGATTGTCTAAACCTTAATTGGAGCGAGTCAAATTCCATATTTTGAGACCACGAATCCAAGTAATTGACCAGATCTGACACAAAACACACACTTGTGCGGATTGAGTTGTATCTTATAGTGTCAGCACCGTAAAAATATTGCTCTCAAATGTTGTGGGTGATCAGTCGACTTTCGTGAATGAGTAGGAAAATCATCAAGATAGGGTTAAACAATGTTCTTGATGTCATGGAAGGCATAATTCATTGCCCTCTGAAATGTAGCCCCTGCATTCTTCAAACCAAAAGGTAACTTTCAATAGGCAAATGTGCCCCACAGACAAATAAACGTTGTTTTAGATTGGTCCTATGGGTGAATATTGATTTGATTGTATCCAAAAAATCCATCCATGAATGAGAAGGTTTCACATCTGGCACATTCGTCAATAATCTGGTCAATAAATGGTGTAGGATAATTTACTTTTGGACATGCTTGATTTACATCCCTATAATCGACGCACACTTGAATTGTCCGTTGTTTTTTCATAAATGGAACAATCTTAGATACCTAGTCAGTAAGAGGTACATGGAAAATGAAGCCAACACACAAAAGTTTTTCAACCTCTTCTTTAGTGGAAAAAACGTTCTTTGGATGAATAGGTTGAAGCCGCTGTCATATTGGTTTGACATTAGGGTACATTTTAATCTCATGTTCAACAATGCTTGAGTCAATTCCTGGCATCTCCTCATAAGACCATGCAAAAATATCTCTAAATTCACGAAAGAGAGCATAGTAATTATCAAGTTTCAATGGAGAACAAGATTTTCCGACATGAATATTTTCTACAATGTTAGGCTTGGTCGAAATGTTTATACAAATCATTTCTTTTATGTTTGACATTACGCTCAAAATCTACAATATCTACTCTAATAGAATTCGATAGGAAATCAACAATTGATGGGTGGTTTAGTTCTTTTTAATAATCTTTGACGTCACGTGGAAGATGGGAATGATGATGATAATCTTCCCATGGTTCCTCTCCTATCATCATTGATTGGATGATTCCTTCATCCGTAGAATGTATACGTGAAAAAGGATCCGAAGAGGTACCATATTCTAACAACCTATCTACCCATACAATTGATGAGTGTGGATTTGGGTTTGCCGCACAAGCCCAAAAGATTGATTGCTATGATGATTCAATGGGGCTTAATAGCAACACCTCAATATTAATATCAAATTCAACTTGGTTGGTAATCCTCCTTAATCAGATGAGGTGGAGGAAATCATGTTGCAAGACTCCACTCTTGCCACTTCCGGCAAATCAGATGGTGACGGGAGGGTAAAAGTGCCCATTAGGGAAGGATCTTTAAAAAGACATACTCCAACACTTTGAAGTGACAGTGGGGATCCGTGTACCAATGGAATGCTTCCTGTAGCCTGTGAACTATTGGAAAAGAAGGCTAGTTGATCAATGACTGTGATTCCACCCTTAAAAGGGAATGCAATAGTACTAAAGTATGTGGAAACCACAACAACCATAGCATATACTCAAGGCCTTCCCAATAAAATGTTGAAATCGAGGGGTCTGTCAACTACCTCGACTTCAATAGTAACTGTTTTGCCCCCAAGTTCGATTTGCAAGTTACTTAAAATCCCACATGGAGTATATGTTCTTCCATCAAAAGCTTTCAACATAGTTGGTGATTGTGACAGTGACGGTGAACCAAGCATTTTCTAGAAACTCATGGAAATAATGCAAGTAGACGCCCCCTCATCAATAATACTTCGGTGAACATTCTTATTGAGAGATTTTAATTGAATTAGGAAAGCTAATTGCACCGGTAACTATGGTGAATACCCCGCATGGTTAAAAACCACAAGATTTGAATCCGTAGGATCTATTATGCCTCTTGCTGACAACAAAGCCTACTTTTGGGAGGGACAGTTTTGCAACACCTCGAGTGTCAACATAGCGGAACATGATTGAGCAAGATCTTCCACTTTGTTATAATCTTGAGCTGCTCAAGTCCTAGGGTTGAATTTCAATTTGTCCACAACTCCCTTTGGTTGTTTTATTGTCAATTCAAGTACAATGGGTGGAACAACTTCAAATGAAGTTGAAGTCGAAGGATTAGGTTGATCAATGGCCTGATTATTCGAAAATGACGGATTTCCATAATCTTTGTCTCTTTTTGACACAAAAACTTCATTTTGTGGCTTTGTGATGGATAACATGAGTGCTTGGGATGTTGAAGCATGGTCTGTTGCAACCAAATGTGTCTTTGGGGTTGGAAATAGATCAGTCAACACTGCCGATGTGGTTGAAGTCTTTAAAAGTTTAGAGACCTTAAAGCAATGTGGAAAATCTCTTGTAAATTCTCATCATTCCATATCAGACATGGATAACGAGGTTTCCTTGCCGAAGTAGAGGAATCGGATGATTTCTCTGGAGGGGAATTTTCTTGTTTCTTTTTGTTTTTCCCCTTTTTCTTGCCCGCTGGTTGCTCTGGATTTTTGCCTTTGTCAGATGACATGGCATTAATCTCGGAGGCAAGAGTATTTTCTAATGCATTGGTAGTTTGATTGGAAACAACAAGAGTTCGACCATATGGTCTTCTTGCTGATTGTATGCTTGATGAACCGATCACACCATCGCCGGCATGAGAGTCCTTACTCGATTGTGGAGCAGGGGGAATAGTGAAAGCTGGTCGAGGTGCATTGGGAATTTTATCATAAAGCATGCTGGATTGTGTGTAAATCAAATCCAAGTATTGGGCATGAACAATGACTTTCTCTTCTGTGACAACTCCACCTTTTGCCACATCCTCGGTGATTGATGGCAACAAGGATTTTATGAACCACTCAGCTAAAAGCTGATCGGGAACATATGTCTTAACCATTTGACAACGATGCCGCCACTCATGAATATGATCTGATATATGGGTAGTGGTAGTCCATTTAAAGTTGGTTAGGAGTTCCTTTCTAGTCTCGTATTTGATAGGTAACTAGAAGTGGGTCAGAAAAGTAGTGGCTAAAGTGGTGAAATTATCGAAAGAAGCTCTTGGTAATTCAATGTACCATTTAGCAGCTAGACCAGTAAATGTTCTTTGGAAAAGATGAAGTGTAACTGAATCATCATTTAAGGAGTTTGATGAACACCACAGATGAAAGGTAATAACATGATTTGATGGGTCTTCTCCAGGATTTCCGTTAAATTTCGAAATGTCAAATGGTAACTTATGCGGAATTATCGGCCACCAAGGTGCATATAGGATTGGATCATTAGCGATCCAATTTAAATATGGTAATTCTAAATTTTCTACAAACGACAACTCTCGATTCAAGTTAGGTTGAGCATACCTGGGATATGATGGAATTGTCTGAGCAATAGGTCTTTTCATACTGACATAGGGCATCTGCATTTGGTAACCTTAGTATGGTTGTTGAACAAAACTAGTATAAGGCGGTTGTTGATAACCAGGTTGAATGTGTGGTTGTCCATAACCTGCAAAGCCTTGTTGATTAGGACCTTGGTAAGCTTGAGATTGACCAAAACCAGGTTGAGCTTGTGGAACAAATCTAAACTGGGGTCGGAATTGCTGGAATTGGGGTTGTTGAAATTGATGCTACCACGGTTGTTGAATCAACTGTTGTTGTTGTTGGTACAACTATTGTTGATTTAACGGTTGTTTTTGTCCAGCAATGAAAGGTTGGACAAGTTGTGAATAAACTATACCAATGTAAGCCGGGGTCAGTCCAGATAAGAGTATACTAACCTGAGGTTGTTGTTGAACTCCAGAAGCAAGTGGTTGTTGTACAACAACTTGAGGAACTTGAACTTCTTGACTTGAAACTTGTGATTGCAAGGTAGAAGGATCAATTTGTATAGGTTGAGATACAACAATTTGAAATTGTGACTTTGGTATAGTAGTAACAACAGGTTTATTAGGAATAGATGACACAGTTTGCATTGGTTGTGCTGGATACACAAGCCTTGGTTGAAATGGAATTGTTGGTTGCCATTGACAAAATCTGGTTCCAGATTGACCTGAATACTGTGGGATATTACCATATGGTAGTCCCTCGAAATAAGGAGGATATGGTGAATATATTGCTCTCCATATGGTGGCAATCCAGTATTTAATGGATACATAGGTCTTTATTGACCAGATTTCCTAACTTGATACTGATATGCAGGATCAAACTGTTGGGTTCCCATTAGAGAAGAACCAGGTAAAATTTCGGTTGAGGACATGGGTGATGACCATGGTGTAGAAGAAACCCATGAGTGGGTTCTAGAAAATGATTGGTAACCAACCGGGATGGACGATTCATTATACAGGTGTGACTCAGGTGTAGTAGAAAACATCAAAGAGGTTACAATATAAGTTTCCACTGCAGCTGCATCAGATGATATAGTCTGAGATATTGACAGTTGTTTAGCCATAGTTAACTGACCCAAAAGATTTCCTAAAGAATCGATAGGTACTTGAAAAGAAGCAGGATTGTTACACGAAAATATCGTCACCATGATTATTTGCAGTCAGTATGGGTCTATCATCACTTATACTAGCCTCCTAATCAAGTCTCAAACCTTAGCTCCTCATGTCAAGCTTTGCAAATGAGAGAAAGACATTGAAAATCAATATTACTATGGTTCCGCACTTTCTCCTATTTTTACCTGCGGACCCGCACCCTTTGTTTATATTACCTGCATACCTGCACGCTCTGTCTATAAAGGGGTGGGTGCGTACCCCTATAAAATTAAAAAAGGCACAAGTTTATCCTAAAAAACTCACTTTTGGGTTAATTCTAGATGTTTCTAGAAGGATTTTTACGTGGATTGTTCGCTCCAAGGTGGTTCATGCATCCCAAAAGAGAAGGAGCTAATCCCTTGATAGGAGGAGCTATCCCTTTGAAGGAGGGCTTTATCCCTTTGACGGAGGACCTAGTAACTTCCCTCCATTGCACTATAAATTAAGGCATTGGGTCAGTTGCTGGGGAGGTTAGAAGATGAATATTTTTTAGGGTAAATGCTGATGGAATTGGGACTTCCTAGTTAAACTTGAGAGGAGAGATCACATACCTTTTGGTTTCATTGGGAAGTGAGTGAAACTTGTCAAAGTAGAGGAGAATTCTTGTCGGACCCTGAGAGGAGCTTGTACAACATCAAGGCACAGGTTGTAAAGTTCTTCATTTGAATTAATACAATCAGATTCATTTTTCTCAACAAATTGTCTTATGTGGTTTGTTTCATAATCTCCTTGATCATTATGATGAAAATGCTTTATGATATTGGCTTTTCAGGTGCTATTTAATATGGTTTTCTTGTTTGTGTTTGCAGAATTACACTTCAAGGAAGCTCATTTGGTGCGAGGGAGCGAGGCTTCCACAAACTTGCATTGGACCCAAGGTTGGCCTAAAACACTTGTTTGCCTTTGTTTTTAATTGCATATTTAGAGAAAGATAGTTTTTAATTGGCTTGCTTGTCACTAGATATCTGTAGATACTAGGAAGGTCGATCTTGTCCGCAACCTCGACTCATTCCGTGTGACAAAATGGCGACTCCACTGGGGACTTGATTGTTTTCCTTGTTTTTCTTTGACCTGAGAAACTTCCCTTTTTGTTTCTGTTTTTGACTTGTTGTGTGTGGAATTGGGTGGATTTAGTAAATCTAAGTTTGTTTTGGCTTTTCATAACTTTGGGAGATGTTCACACCCTGTGCTTGTATCACAGTGCGTACCTCTACGCATGTTTACTTTGCACACAGAGCGTGCACGCACCTATGCAAACTCTGAGCCTGCGGACCCTGCTAAATTTTTGAAAAACTTGATTTTTCCTCTTTTAATTAGTTTTATCTTGGTTTAGGTATTTTTATCCTTTGCCCAGACCCGCTTGTGACTTGTCAAAAGCTTTACTTGGTCTAATTTCATTGGTGTTAGGGTTTTAGGTGAAATTCCTAGAAGTTTTGGTTGTCAGTCTTGATTTTCATTTTGGTCGTGTAGTAGCTCAGAGCTTAGAAGCATAGAAGCCTCAGATCACCTTGGTTTTTATTGGCCTTCTTATGAGTCTGACCATTTGTAAAATCTACCTTTGCTGAGGAATCCATCTTGAGTTTTCTCTTTCCAAAATTTTGAAAAGCCTATGTTAAAAGTTTGGATTTCACTTTTACAAAAAAGAACAAAAGATCGATTGTTTTTTGACAGATTTGTGATTATGGACAAGTTAGTCCTTGGTTTGCTTATCGCCAAGTAAAACATCCTTGAAAAGACAAAAATATTTTGTAAGCTTTTACTTCAAGTAGTTTTTATAGTTTGTAGATCTTAATATTTGCTTTGTTTATAGTTTTCTCGAGATTTGCTTTAGTCATAGTTTTGAGTGTTTTTATAAAAATTAAAAAATCTCTTTTGAAAAAGTTTGTTTTGGTAGCATTTGAGCGTTTGAATGAAAAGGGAAATTCTTGTGCAAATAACTAGTTGTCTCATTTTGAGTGCATTGGAACAAAACTCTTCTTTAAATGTGTTTGTTAAGAAACATTTGTGTTTACACGCATTTGCATTCTCAAACTCTTTCCTAGCTAGAAGTTCATTGAAGAGAGAAGATTGTTTGATCATCTTAAGTGCATCTTTTTAGTGATTTTAAGTCGAGTCTTCACACCACGAGTTTCATCTCTGCACCTCTTGACTTAATCAAAAACCAATAAAAATAACGCTTAAAGTAAAATTAATCTAGAAATCTTTTTATTTCTAGGGCTCTATTACACCAACATAGCTTAGGCTAGTGTCATGGAGTAGGGAGTACTTAACTCTCCAAGATAGTAAAACAAACAAGTAGCTGTATCTTTTGGTAGGAGAGAAATCCAATTGTTGCATCTATGCTCTGGGAAAGCTCCTCTTAAAGGAGAAGCACGAGATCATGTCCGAACTAGTGTGGGAATCAATCCTTCCTCATTGGGAACGATGCCAGATATTCACATATTAAAAACGGTAAACCTCAGATTAACCATTGTCGAGGAGCCTGGGGTCACTTGTTGGTAAACCTCGGTTTATGTCGAGGAGCCTTCAAGGGGATTGAGCTTGCTACTCTGCCCTTGCGTGCATATCGGATCGTAGACTATTCCGCCAGGTATATTTGTTTCTGTTGGTAACCTTAGTGACCATATTCTCTAGGATTCTTCCTAAGGTGACGGTGGCGGGAAGATCCCATTGTACCTGGAGCAGAAGTCGGCTAGACTCACTTGGATTTTCTGGGGGGTTCTCTTCACTTGAGACGGTTAAGTGGAGAAACTTGTGCCAATCTATTCATTAAGCAGGTTTCTAGGGTAACTGTTCCAACCGCTATTTCTATATCGAACTTTGCGATGTTGGATTTCATCACCAACTAGTGTTTTCGGTACGGAAAGTTACTGTTTGTGTGTGATTGGTCTCCTAGATTCTTTAGGCATGTGATTCAATTTGTTTGGTTATTTAGAGGCTTTAGGTGGTTTTCATTGAGATTTTACTTTGTTTGCGTGTGAAGTAGTTAAAAGTCTTTAACTGTGGCTGAATTACCAAGGCACTCCCGTAGACTTCGGGGCCAATCTCCTGAGTTTGTAAACGTGGCTGACTTACTGAGGAAGTCCCGTAGACTACGGGGCCAACCTCCTGAGGAAGTACCAAGCCAGCTTGAAGGCTTGAAAGTCCTCATAACTCCTAGAGACAGTAGAAGTGGGTCACCTGAAAAAGGAGAATCTTCTTTGATAGTACATCCTGATTCTCAACCGATAGTAGTTTCAGAAGTTACTGGTAGTGTTGCATCTACTAGTGATATAGGTGAAGAACCGGAAATATCTGAACCCGAATCTAAAATTGCTGCTACTCCAATATCAGAGTTTGCTTCTCCAACTTCTAGTGGTCCTAGTTCACCTAGGGTAGAAACAATAATTACCCAAGATCTTCCTTCTGGACTTATAGCTATTGAAGAACTTGCTATTTCGGACAACGAAGAAAGCATTCCTATTCCAGAAGATCGACCTATCTTAGACCTTAGGGAGCGTGAATCAATCTTTTACAGTCCTCCTAGGAGCAATGCTTGGCATCGTTCATTGACTAATTTTTTAGAAATCCCGGGACTAAGTTTTTCACCACCTCGTATTTTTTATCACCCAGCACATAGGGATTATTATTCTTCGTTGAATATGTCTAAGCAGTCATCCATGTTTTCTCAATCTCCAGAAACCTTTTTGTACGGCGATCCTTCCGTTCTCGCCGGGTATCAGTCTATGTCTGGTACTTTTTCGGGAGCATCTCCTCAACCTATCAAACAAAATTTATTAACTAGAAGCAATGGTACTAAACCGTTGAGTGTAGAAGACATTCTCATGATGTCAGGTGCCAGTCCCAACCTCAACCGCAAGGTACCCAATATCCGCCTGGGGGGCAACCTCACGGTACCTAGTATGTGCCTGGGGGGCAACCTCAAGGTACCTAGTATATGCCTGGGGGGCAACATCAAGGTACTCAGTTTACGCCTGGGGGACAACCTCAAGGATAGTACATACCTACAGGACAGTACGTTCCTCAAGGCCAACCCCAGACTCAATATGTACCTCAAGGTCAACCTCAGTATTAATATGTACCTCAGGGTCAACCTCAGTATCAATATGCACCTCAAAATTGTAGGTTTTGACCCCGTACAAAAATTACTTGCATACGAATTCTAAATCATAGGAAAAATAAAAATGCGAGAGCATAACACATAAAACACATATACACAGAGATTTCCCACTGGATCTCAAAACCAGGACTACCAGCTTGATTTTTCATTATATTCCTTTCAATGTTACAATACATATTTATACATGCCGAAGCATCCAATACCATGGACCGAAAACCCATCACGTCCAATACCATGGACCAAAAAAACCATCGATCCAATACCATGGACGGAAAACCATCACGTCCAAAAAACATGTGCGAAAATCATGCACAAAACCATAGGTGGGTCTGCCCAACCTAACATAGGGTCCAAAACCAAATAAAGTGGGGTTACGGGTACCCCTCAAACCCCCTGTTAACTATGTGGAAAGAATATAACACAACCCAACAATCTCCCACTTGTTGTTTTCTTTCCAAAGGGGGCCACAGGTGAGCTTAGTCATTTTTCCAGCCCTGAAACGCCCATTGTTTCTCTACACCAAGAGAACTTCTAAGAGCTCACAGATTTTGTCAACGCATCTGCAATATTCTTCAAAGTGTCCACCTTTACCAGCAACACCTTTTTGTCTTCTATCATATCCCTCACAAAGTGATACTGAACATCAATGTGCTTTGTCTTTGAATGATAGCAGGGTTCTTTGCCAAGAAAATTGCACTTTGGCTGTCACAGTCTATCCTTATAGCTCCCTATACTAACCCCATACTTGAACACAATCTCTGCAACCAAACTACTTCCTTGCTTGCATGAGTGGCTGCCATGTATTCTGCCTCTGTAGTTGATAGTGCCACTACAGATTGTTTCTTACTCATCCAACTGACTGCACCTCCAAATAGGTTAAACACATACCCACTCGTAGATCTTTTCTGATCCAGATCTCAGCCCAGTCTACATCAACAAAGCCATGGATATCCAAAACTTTGTCCAATCTTGGTCTTCCTTGGTAGCACAAACC